>BJBW01011563.1:35879-51741 GCA_004320125.1 Scolopax mira
CTTTGAGCAACCTGGTCTGGTGGGAGGTGTCCCTGACCAGGGGGGTTGGAACTTGATAGCCTTTAAGGTCCCTTCCAACTCTAACCATTTGATGATTCAAGAAATACCTGAGGACTGGGACTTGTCTGAAGGAAAAATTGTCTGTTAGATTTGATGGTAACTGCTGTGAAGAGCTGCTTATGTTTTTATTGGTCGTGCTCAAGCTAGCCACCCTAATATGTTTTGAAAAAACAGTTGCTAATGACGTGTTCTAACTCTTGGAACCAAAGGCAGGTCTTCAATGCAGTGGGGAGCTTTATGTAAGCTGTAGGTGGGGGTGTTTTTGGTGACTGAAACTTGTTTTCTGAATGACAGTTGGATTTCTGGAATAGAATGGATGTGGCTGCTGCCAGAGTTCAGTGGTTGCTCCAGAAAATGAAGTGACTCAAAGCTGGGAGGCGGCAACAGGGCTTCTCAGTTGTACTGGATCACACGCCACCTGTACCAGTGCAGATGTGTTCTGATAGATGAGAACTCGTGAAGGGATTTGTTTTGCACAGCAAGGGGAAACATGCCAACTCTTTTTTTGTAATTGTTATTTGTGATTTACTTTCTCATGAAGTAATTGCTGCTTGATGTGCTTTTGGAATAGTCATGAGAAGACACCTAACCTGAAACCAGCAGTTTGGTTCCTCACTGTGTTGTTTGTCTGTTTTGGGTTTCAGCAGCCTGTGGATAGCGTGGGATCTGCAAATGGGAAGACCATTAGCCAGAGGGTGAGGTGCTGCATGTCTTCTCACTGGGTGTCTGGAAAAGTGCAGTCTGATTCAGGGTGAACTCACATTCCTTCATTCAGTGGACAGAGATGGGTGAGGAGGCCTGTAGGCAGGGCAGCTATGGAGTCTGTACCCTGCCTGTGTGCTGACAAGAAGGTCCATTGTCCCTGTGGAGGGTCAGGAACCTAGTTTGGGTGGAGAGAGGGTGAACAGCCTAAGAAATCACAGAATCTTCATGGTTGGAAGAGACTTTTGAGATTGAGTCTGCCCCCCAAAAAAAACAAAACCAAAAAAAAAAACCCCACAAAAAACAACCCACAACAAAAAAACCCCAACCAGCCAACCAAACCACCAAAAAACTCCCCAAAAACCCAGCCCACAGACAGACACAACCCAATACTCTCAGGCTGTAATGATGAGAAATCACTTAGTTCCTTGCAGGGATGCTCTTGCTGATCACAGGCTGCCAGTGTGTTAATTACTGCTTGCACTTTATAGTAACTCTTCTAGCAATTCATGTGCTCTCAGTGAATATCGTTTAATTGTGAAGAAAATGCTTGTTTAAGCTTAATGCTGTGTGTCAATTTCTAGTTTGCTACGGATCTTTTTTCCAGAAGCTGTTTAGAAGATTTCATAGGTTTTGAAAGTCCAGTTGTCATAGGAGTGACTGCTCTTCCACTTCAAAATGACAAAGCTCTGTGATTTTATTGTCACATTTATATTCTAACCTTTTCCCCTTTTACTTTACCTAGTGAAAGAGCAGCTTTGGTATTGAAGAGAAACCTCGGAAAGGAATGGGTCCTGTTGTCTTGAAGCTGTATGCCCTGATCCCAGGAATGCTGTAGAGGTTAGTGATATGGATGCTTAAGAGCTTTTGTAGAAATTGCCTTTTGATTTGTAATTAGCACAGTCTTCAATAAATTCTGTGTGAAGCAGTTCGTTTGCCTGTCACAGAAATAGTGTTAATTCAGGCATGGTCAGTTTAAAATTACTCTACCCAAACAACATTGTTTATCCGTGTAGATGCTGTAGAGATATATTTCATAGCTGGGTGATCACAGAAAGTTGTGTGGTACGATGCATGCTCAGAGTCGCTAAAAAACTTGGAGGTTTTAATTGATTGGCTTTTAAAAAAAAGTGAGAATGATCATAATATGTGATTATTTTTTGAGCTTTTCAAGTCTCATTTTACTTTGAGAGAAGAATACTCTTGCTCTTCAGTAGAATGACAGGCTGTGAGAGGTTCATTCTGTATCCACAGAAAGTTAGCATTATCTCTACTTTTGCCTTGAGTGACCTGCGTTTTGGTTTTATATCCTAGTTTCTTTGGATTCTGTACAAGCTGGGTAGATGGCTTGTTGTGTTTTTCCCAATAGCCATGTAATTCTGCTACAAATATGGTGTACAAGAGGCTTACTCTTGCAAGTACTTTAACATTTGTTGTAAAGCTAAAGAAGATTGAGTGGATTTATCACCTGATGGATTTCTTCTTAACTAGTGATGTCAAAAAAGCTCATAACTTTAAAATTCAGTAATGCTTTGTTTTCCTGATGCAAAATGAATGTAGCCAATAAAATGTGATGAAGCTGGGATGGGATGGATGGAGAGGGAAGGAAAGAGATAGGCATGTCAAAGTGCCCCTAAGCAAAGAAGTAAATTTCCACAAGAGCCACTGAGTTAAAATCTATTAAACCTGTCTGGATATCGTAAAGGATTTCTAATTTGTTAACTTACTTTAAAAGTAGAGATGTGTGTGGTGTGGCTAATGAAGAGTAATAACAAAGCTTTGCTAGGACACCCTTTAACATATAGACCCTTCTGGAGCCAAAATTGAAAAAGCTTAGTGGAAAAATTGCTGCAGCACGTTACAGACACAGAAAGTGAAGAGGTGGCCCAGTAGAAGAAGACCCATTAGTACATGGACATGCTAGTTGGCATTGTTCTTTGTAAGTGGTGCCATTTCTTATGGAGAGCTTCAGTTATTCATGTATTCTCACTGTCTTTGTGTTATCTGGCACCAAACTGAGCCTTGTAGAATGTTCAGGGGGAGGTATCACTTCTAATTAAACAAAAGCACACAGAAAGACCAAAAACCCCAAACACATCCTTCCATATGGAATCATGCATTCCAACACCAGTGCTGTCATTCTAGCTCCATGCTGCTGCTTGAGTCTGCAATGTTTTATTCATTAATGAAAAAAAATAAATCTGTCTGCAAGGGGGTCTGATAGAAATATGCACCTTTTTACTTTCATAGAAAATACCTTCCTCCCTTCAAACTATTGTGTTTAGATATTTTTTAAAATGTATTGTATTTTATGGAGGATAAAAGAAAGATAAAAGGCTCATCTCCGTTCTCCTTAGTCTCCCTCTGGACTTAGTAAAAGCAGTTAGTTTCAAGCAGAATGTTGACCGTGGACTGTTTTGTGAATCTGTGAAGACTGTTTTATTTAATATCATGATCCTCTGTTCAGATAGTTATGTAGGATATACTTCCTTGGCACTTGACACATCCTGTTCTTCCAGTTCCGAGGACATGCAAGAACTGGCAGAGCTTACTAGCTTGGGTTTAGCACTGCTGTGGTTAGATGTCTTTCGGACCTGAGCCAGCTATGTATGATTTAGTTGGGGTCTCCGTGGGGCCATGATGAGTTTCTTCCCATCTGTGGCATGACTTACCTGCAGCTACATGGATAATAGCCAAAGTCATGATTCAGTTTATAAACACACAGAAGATAACACAATAAAGGAAGACAGCCAACCAACATGAATTTGTCATGGAGAAAATTATATCAAGCTGATTAGTTTGCTTCCTTAACAAATGAATTGGATTACTGCATAAAGGAGGGAAGGGATAGAAGTGATACCCCTTCAAGTATGTAAGGTTTTGAAGGATGTTGTTTTCATTGTAATAAACGCAGTGATTTTTTTTTTTTTAATGGCATCTTCCTTAAATTACCATACTGTAGAAGCAAAATTTATTAAAAAAGATTCAGTGGAGCAATTACCAGGGTATCAGTGTCACCTGGAAAATTATTTGAAGGAGGTTTCCTTACTAGCTTGCTGTGCCTGGATTTGACAATAATGGCATCCGCGATTTAGATGATGAAGTGGCGTCTACTTGCAAAATGTGGAGATGATGTCAGTTTGGGAGTAAATGATATTGGCACCACAAAGGGTCTGTATTTGACTGCATTGACTTTGTAATTGGGGTAAGCTGTTTGTGGGTGTTCATTTGACCTCGCTCACCCAAAGTTTACTAGTTGTACTACAGTATCTCAGTGAGTGTATAACCTGGGTATATCAAGCTTACTGAGTTGGATGGCCTCTTCCAACATTCTCTTTAACTTGTGGTACTCTTTTATCCTTCAGTAAAACTACAGCACTGAAACCTAGTACTTAAATGCAAGTGGTTGTTACCTTAAAAATTATGTATATATGAGTTCTTTTAGTCTACCATAGAGAGAAAGTGTGTAAGTAGGGATGAGTGAGCCTATTTTTTTTAAGAGCTTTTGTAGTTTAAGTTAGGAAATATAGAAATAATTGTCATCTGGGATGGTGTTAAAGAAGTCTGACATGCTGCTTTACTTTAAGCTCCCTATGGTAGAAAGGGATTTTTTTTTTTGGTGTGCTGTGCTCTTGTATACACAATGCCATTCTTACGGTTGTCAGGTTATCGTGAAAGATTAATTTGTTAGCTCCCTTAGAGGTAAGCACCAATATTTCACACTGGGTCAATAGATTCTGCTAGCAATAGATTAATGCCTGAAACTTCTTTTGACATGTTCCCATTTATTTGTGATGCCATAGCCTCTTGCAGCAGCCAGGGAAAATCTCTATTGAGGTTAATTCTATGGAGATGCTGCTCTCTGATTGTGTAATCTCTGCTGCTGTTTTCCTGACTTCACTTGGAGTATGGCACTTGCTCCTTGGTATCCTATGCAAATGTTTTCCTAGCAAAACAACAAATTAAGCTGATAATAGATCCATTTTAGCAGCAGAGACCTGGTACACCATTGATATAATTCATAGCAAGATTGCTGCAAATATTCTGCCTTATATCCCATAAAAAGGGTGTTGGAAGAGCTACTGCTGGCCGTAGGCTGTAAAAGGTGAACCTTGGGCAGTCCCTTGGAAAGACTCTAGGTCCCATGAATTGAAACAAACTGGAGGCACAGTAAGCCTAGTTTTTAGAGCTTTCTCTTGTAAAAAGCTGCCTGGGAGAAACCTCAAAGGCATGTTCCTGTAGATGCAGGAATAACTGTACAAAATACTGGAAGACAAAACTGATGTGCAGCAATTTTTAAAAGTGAGGAAATAGCAGTGAAGAAGTGGGCTGCTGTCTAACTGTATTGCAGTCAGAGTTTGTTAGAAGTACTGAGCGCTCTTCAGAGTTGCCAAAAGGTCAACGTTTTGGAAAAAGAAAACAAAAAAGGAAAAAAGAAAAAGGAGAAAAGTCACCCCTATAATACCTGCATGAAAGAAGTGCTTCCAAGAAGCTACTACTCTCTGGTTTATTCCATAGTTTAGGATGACAAAACTTATCCCTGTGTTAGAGATGGGTATCTTACTACAACTTCTATTTAATCCGCTAACGTGGAAGCCTTGCACAAACACTGCCTCTAACAGGGAATCTGTAGCTGCTGTGAAAGGCCCTGTACCTCACACCCAAGGGCATCCTTTGCTAGTAAGTTGGCTTTGTTGCTTCTGTGCAATTTGTCAGAGTTGAAGCGGTCCCTCTTTTGAATCGTGGCATCTCTGGAGCGTGGTAACCAGAGTGGAGTCTGCACTGTGGCTGTGGGGTTACTTTTCAGCGTGCAGGATTGTTATCCGGATGGGTTGTGGGAATGTGTGGGCATGAATGTATGCATTTGATGTAGTATGTAACAGGACTTGAATAAATCCCTGCAGGTATATGAATATTGCTACCCCTCTGAGCTGTGTGTAAATTACTCAGCTTTTAGAGCGTCCTTTCTTTGATCAAATAGCAGCTGTTATCAAGTAAGTGGATGTAAAAAGCCCAAACACCTTCCTCTTTCTCTCACTCCTTGTTTGTGGATGGAGCAACCTGGAGTGCATATTTGACGGAACATCTGCAAATTCGGACAGAGAAGTAAAAACAAATTAAAGAGTGTATGGTAAAAATGTAAAGGAATATATGAATGTATAAGAGAAGAAGCCTTTGCTGTGGTACTATTGTTGCAATTAAATTCTAGCATTGAGCATTTATTTACTTAATTCTTTTTAATGTATTTTTGGCAACATATTACTGGGTTTCACTCCATTTATTGCATTGTGTTTGTATTAAAAATAAGCAAAAATAGTTATTCTGTGCACTGCTTACTGTCAAATCTGAAAAGGGGCACGCAACTAGAGAAAAGGGATAGTGTTCAAAAAGTTGTCTTCTCAAGTTCTGTCCCCAGGTTCTTTGCATCTAGAAATGGCCAAGACTCTGCAGGGTGCCGAAATGAGTCTATGCACTTTCACAGATGCACTGCAAAAGGCAGAACTTGTTATAAATAAATAGTAATGAATGATTTCTGTAGCTGTAAATAACATTGCAGTGCATATGGAATACAATTGCTGTATTTTCTTTTTTTTTTTTGTTCCTTCTTGTGATGATGGGTTTTTTCCTTCAGCAAGGAAGGCTATTTCCTTAGCCTGTGTATCTGTAGATGAATCCAAGGAGAGAATGGGAATAAACTCTGCTTCAGTAGTTGTTCATAGCTTTTACTATGTGGGTGTTGAGGCTCTTTTCTGGTATAAATTTGGTTAAAAAGCAGTGACCACTGTAGTCATTCCAGCATCCTTTTGTGGCACTGGAAGAATTATTTTTTTTCCATAGACCTGCAGCTTCAATCCTAATTTTCTCTCTGTACCTTTAGTTATTACCAGAGAAAGGGACTAATACAGTGATGAGACATAACAAATGAGTAACTGTAGTTACTGATAATGATTTCCTTTGGAAATCCTACCATTTCTGTGAAGTTGTTGTCCTTATTAAAACAAAACACCTGGCAGTGCTGATCTGAACCAGCTGTGATATATCGTATGGTGCTGTGCATGAGAATAACATTGCAAGCTAGAATGGTAAACACTGTTAGAAAAAGGGGGAAAAAAGGCAGAAATGTAAAGTTAAGAAAACCCACATTGCATCTTATCTAGATTCTGGTACCAAAGGTCTCTTGTATTGCTTTTATTTTTCTGGAATAATTGGTTCTATTGTAACTGAAATTTAAACAAACGTACTTTCCCCTGCTCTTCTTGTATCACAGAAAATGTTGTTTTACGAATTCATTTGTAATCTGTGATACATCATTTGTATTTGCAGTGACTACATGGCAGCCCAGATGTCTTTTTACTAGAGCATATAGGTATTTGTCTCATTCTGCTGCTTGTGTGATTATTTTTTTTTTTCTTTTTTAAATTTATTTTTGTCAAGCAGCTGTTATCATTTACTGTGGCCTGGGCATTGTAAGGCAGGAGGAATGCTTTCTCTCCTCTCCTTCCCGTATCCCTGTGCTGGCTGGGAGGGACCAGCTGTGTCTGCTCCACAATCAGACCCGCCTGGACACTGGTACAGATGGTGGCGCAAAGCTCGGGAGGTCCGCCTGACTGCCAGGAGGATGTTTACTAACGATGGGCTGGCAGTGGCTTGTAGGCAGAGGAACTTGCTGTCTCCTATTCGTAATATCTTGCAAGGAGAGGATTTGAAAACTAAGATGCTTGCACTGAGCTTCAGGAATTCAAGGTAGGATTGAGACCTAAATGAATGCAAACTGCTCTGTTTCTTTGCATGGTGCTTTTCCCTAGATTTACGTTTATTGACATGACTATCTTCTGTGAAGTTGGACTTCTTCTTGTCAGACTCTTCTGGAGTTTTACTTGGTGTTACAAAGAGAAACTGAACCAAACGACACACAGAGATTTAGTCAAAATGTCATATTTTGAATAGTGTAAGTAATGTAAATATGCATAATTTTCTGTGGTTTTGATATTGGTTCTACAGAAATAAGTAAAGAATAGGTAGTTTTAAGAAGTTATTATTTCTTCTTATTAAGAAATAATAAGAAAATAATTCATTTTAGTTAGTAAAATTATGTCATTTTCAAGATATAGCCTGTTCTCAAGTATAGTAGTTCCGTGAATCAGGCTTGTTATTGACTTATATTAGACAATGTTTTTGGAAAGCTAACAAAGTTGGAGAAGAACCCATCATATCAAAATAGTAATTTGCCTGTCTCTTGAGTGCTAAAGGCTTCATTTTTTTTCTCTTTGAATCAGAGCAGCTCATTTTTGGGGGGGATTTCTAGCAGTCCTATTTAATCTTGCAGTATACTGCATAAAATTCTGTTGAGAACCTCTATTCACTGTGAAATACAATTTTCATTTTGGTGTTATGGCCAATTAGGAGTAGAACAATTGGTCAAGGAGTGCGGAAAAAATACTTTTGAAAGTGATTATGGTAGATAATTAGTAGTAACCCCATTGGTAGCAATAGAATGTAAGCTAAATAAGCATGGATTTTTGAAAGTGTTGCAGCTTTGTTCCTGTATGGGAGAGACCAACTTTAATGTCCAAGAATATCTATAGCTGCTCCAAGAGGTGCAGAAAGCCTCATCTTTGAGGTACCTATAACAGTATAGATGGTCCTCATCTCTTCACAAAACAAGACCAAGAAATACAGTCAATTCCTAAGGCTACCAGAAATCCATATTTAACTGCTGGGTTTTGCACAACTTAATCTGTGAATTTCAGCGCAAAACCTTTAATCACTTCATCTGCATATAAACACAGATAGGATCTCTAAAAACCAGCTCAGATTTACTAGCCACAAAGGAACACTGGAATTCCATACCTCAAATTGTTCACTCTATAGCACCTCCTTAGCTTGGGAAAAAAGTTAATACTTACGCCAGAAAAAGGTTTTAAATCATCTGTGCAAGGTAAAATATATTGCCATTGCAGGGTTAAGGAGCAAACAAAACTCTTCAAAATAGAAGGCGGCGTTCTGCTTTAGGAGATGAGGAATGGTCACTCCAGAAATAAAAAAAAAAAAAAAAAATCTTACTGTGTTTCATTAACCCTAATAATTGGTTACGGTAAAGATCAAAGCAATGGCTCTATATAGGTATTATGTTAGAGACACCTGCATTAGCACATTCAGGTGGTTTGTTCATAGACATTCAGGCTCCAAGAAACTATTTGCTCCTCCTTGTGCAATCAAACTGCTAGGGCATGTTTCCACTCCTTTGACCTGGTCCAGTGTGGTCTCAAGCTGGCAATCTGGCCTTGACTGCAACACCCTGAACTAGTTCTAGGCATACAATTCTTCCGCTCCTTCTAGGAGCACAAAAGACATTTTCTACCAGAGGAACATGATAACTGAGGAAACAAAAATGCATGGAACATAAAAATGCATGGAACGCAAAAATCGTGACAGGCAGAAGGAAAGTGGATGTTGGCTGAAGCACAGGCACAAAAGATAACCACAAAACAGGAGAAATTTCTCCACTGACATGCATTGTTGAAACACTAATTTATAGGAAAATCGTTAGTGAGTTAACACGTTTCAAACTGAGAGAAGAAAAGCTATGTTTTTCGGTATTCTCAGTGCATCCATTATAAACACAGCAGGTTGCTTTTGGAAAGTAAAATTTACCAGATGAGTGTTAATCTGGAAGTTTGTGACTGGACGCTCTTGCGGGTGTGGATGCTCCCCATCCACAGCCCCTAGCTGGCAAGAGAACAGAAAAACAAACTCAAAATTATCCTGCAAACCTCAGCACTGCTACTAACACCTACAGCTGAAAAACAGCTTGGAAGAAAGCAAGTACTGAAACATTGTGCTGGTTTGAACCTAAGCTAAAAGAATTGAAAGAGCTGAAAGATTTGCACCTCAGCAAAGTAATCTGAAATGGAGGAATTGATAGATTACTTAAAATCAGAACATTACAGCAAAAGCTTATAAACAATTTATCTGTGCTGCATCAGAAATTTGCTGACTACTATGACGATAGGTAACAACTGGTTAAAAAAAAACAAAGCAAAGCAGAACAGGCTCTTCCTCAATATTTTTGGAGGGCAAATTCTAATTAATGAGTCCTTCTGATGTTCCATGGTAAAATATCTTGAGCATCTCTGAATGATGTTTTTCTTGGAGGTTTTTGTTTCCAAAAGGGCTGAATAAACTGATTTGCATTAATTGGACAAACAGAATGCCAGTTACAGTCTGTTCAGAATAGAGTAGAACTGAAATTTTACTTTGTCAACCTGAACTGCATGGTAATGACTAAGCCATGCCATTCAGGAGAGGAAATGCTGCTAAGAAGCCTCTGAACAACAGAGAAAAAAACCAAAAAGAAGGCAAAATAATCTGGGATCTAAAAAGATAAACATGTGCTTGGTTGGCATACAAACATCATCAAAGGCATAGGGGAAAAAAAGCCCTGTTCCAGAGGGTGGCTCCTGTATTAGCAGTCAACAAGCAAGGTAAAAAAGCCTTCCTATAAAAGTTATTCTCCTAGAATCATCAATGAAACAATGAACTGTTATTAGGAATGGGGAAGAATTACTTTGGTCTGTTTGCTTTTCCAGGTGTGTGTGGGGGGAATGGGGAAGGAAACCTGTGAACTTGGAGCAGGATCTTACATCTGAGCAGTAAGGTCATGCTCTAAGGTGCCCCAAATATCACATTCAGTAATGACAGCAGTGACTCTACGCATATGTATTTAGGTAAAAAAAAAAATAAATCAGATTTTTTTTTTTTTTTAAAAGGCGCCTGGTATCACGTAAATCCAGGTTAGTTGTGGTGGTGGTGATAGTGGTGGGGATTTCTTCCCAACAGAAGTCCGAAGCATAAACTTCCTCCATCCGTGTAAAACAGCCATTTATATACCAAAGAAGAACAATTTTTTCTGCCTTCAGGGAATTTGCATATGAAAGAGCAGTAAGTAGAAGCCCATCACTTGTAAAATTTGTCTCCATAGAGCTGCCCTTGTTTCTAACAACCTGGATAAGAAAAACAACAAAAGCACATGCTTGGCTGATGTAATAAAATTCCTCTCTCTGCTACCATCTAGTCATGCAACAGAAACATCAGTTTATTAGCCTTAAAATCAGTGTTAAACCCTGGGCACAAACGCTGGTTTATTTCTGAAGCTATAGGAAGTACATAAGGCTGAAAATGATCACATCTTTGAAGTTACATGTTGGTAGTATTTCTAAATGGAAAACAAAACAGCCCAAGACCTTGTCATTAGCAATTCAGACCAGAGATGTATGGAAGAGCAGGAGGAATACTTGCATACACATAACTGCTGTCCTTTATACCATAATGGATCTCTTCCAACATTATTTGACGTTGGTTGGACATTGATGCAATATTTATTGCATGTTGTATGGCTTCTGAAACAAGAAAATTATTCGTGATGTTTCTCTGACTTTTTTCAAAAGCCACTCTTAAAGAAATGGTGGATGTATCTATTCAAGTGTTCACAGAAACAGAATTAGCTTTTGGTTCCCGGACTAGTATGTGGTAGTTCAAGACAAAATGAGAATTAGTCTTTCATTTCAGTTGAAAAAGATGCAGAATAAAAAATGCAAAGGCAGAAAACTTAAATGAATAGGTGTGGTCAGTCTGAATAATCTCTATCTGAGCTTTCTGACAGTCCTCATATGGGCGCTAGCAATATTTTAGCTTGATTATCAGTTTATTACTGAGCTGAAAAATGGGAATCCTTAAGTCTCACTAAAGGCTTGCTTAAAGAAAAGCAGTACTGAGAATTGTGTTCATATTGGTGATGGATCCTAATGCGTGTTAAATAAAGATGTAGGAAGCAATTTTATCCACATCGAGCCAAAAAATGACATTCTGGATGCTATGTGGACGGTTTTGCTCCTGCTAGGGCAAAGTGGCACACGTGTTTTCTCCCTCATGCGCTGTTTGTTCTTTGCTTTCTGTAACACTGACTTGTAGCTCCCTCCTGTTTGATAAAGCTGAGGGTTTTAAGCACCATCCCTAAATATCTGTAGACAATGATTTTAATCACATCCTTTACCTCCACATGTGCATTGGTAGTCCTTCGTGCTAGGTAACCCTTGTTCTGTGCTATTGCACTAAAAATTAAAATTGAAGTAGGCTCTTCAGTTGATAGGGCATAATGGAAGGTGGGTCTGCACTTGAGATCTTGAAGTTATCTGTGCTTTTCATCTACGGAAATGGAAGCAAAGAAGATTGATGCAGCTTGAACTGCGGTTTGGAGAAGCCCTGCATATTGTTTTCAGCTGTGGTAGGATTTAATATTTGTTTTACGGGCTTTATGTTTTGGAGGTGGAGGAAAAAAATGTTTGCAGCTTGGAAATATTAAAGCCCTGGAAGTAATTTTGGGAAATAAGATTTTGTAGTTATTAATTAAAGAATTATAAAATGCAATAACAGGCTGATGTTCTAGACATAAGCTGTGTACTTGTGAGTCAGGAAAAAAATAGGCTCTATACGGAAGTATGAAATGGTACTTTATCTGCTTATTTGAAAAAATGAAGTGCAAACATTTGATAAATTAAAATGAACTTAAGTTCTAAGTTAATAACAAATACGATACACACGCATGATTGTTCTTTAGCTAGACAGCTTTCCTTCATCCTTGCAGCATAGGTCAAAGTATTGCTGTTATTTAATTGTTATCCTTCTTTTTCACTGAATATAACACATTAACCTTCAAGAGGGTACAAACCACAGGAAATCTACTCTATCAGCACTTGCTATTATGTGTCATTACCATGAATAATTTGTGGGAAATGGACCTAGAAAGATGATGGATAGTCCGTATTTTATAACTGTATGTGTCTCACTAACCACTTAAGTTCTTTGTATTTGTTAAAGTATTAAGAAAGTTTTGTTTGCAGTGGTGTCAAGGTATTAAGGTCAGACTGAGCATAAGAATAGCATTTCTGGTGTTTTAAGTAACAAAGCAATTCTGTCCTTAAATACTCATCTAATTTGAATTCAGAGAACAGGAAAAACACATCCTGAACTAGGATAGCAATATAGCAATCCTTTTTTTTTCTTTTTTTTCTTTTTGGAGATGTTAAAGCAAAAAATAACTGCATTGAATTCTCTGATTTGGCCACTCCCTGTGAAGTGAGACACTCTGGAAGCGTCTTTCCAACCAGTAGACTCAAACCAGTATTTCATTAGGTTGGCCGCTGGACTTATATTCATCTGAAAGAGGGAAGGTTAAGCTTACAGGTGCTAATATCAGGTTCCTAGAGATAAGTTTACAACATTTCAGTACAAAAGGACAAATAACACACAAAACCCACAAGCCTGAAATAACAGCGCGACCTTGCAAATCCTCGTCTGTGCCCCTTCCTTAACAACACTTTGCAGTACAAAACTTGGAAAAGGGTGTTGATAGTGCTTTCCTGTCGGGAGGATTTCTCAATGAAATAGTTCCTGTTTTAACCAGATGACTGACTGTTTAACAAGGGGAAAATTCAGTACAGCAATAGGTGCTTTTATCACTGAGTCAGCACTCTGGCTTTGCTCCAGCTTTGCCCACGGGGACTGGGCGATATTCCCCAAATGAGCATATGCTGCTTCAGTCTGATGGCTTCCTTTTTGGCGACACATCTTCCTTGTGCATGGTTTTCTTTGCGTCTTCTAAGTAGATGGGGTTTGTTTGGTGGTGGTGTGGGGAAATGGGAGAAAGTAGTCGCGTTCCTCACTTCACCGCCCGCCAATGTTTTTGCCTACAAAGAGAACTTATTCCTGTTCAGTTCTGAGGACAAATGGATGTGTATCTGGGATGGAACAGCTCTTTATAGTTTCTTTTGAAGGCTGAAAAAAGGTCCTTTTTAATAGTGCACATGATCATCTTTGGAATGTTAGTATTAACTACATGGGTAGAGAATCTTAAAATCGGGGAAGCAATAACAGATGTAATGTGGAAGGAAATAACAGGTGTAGATTTTACTGATTGTAATGAACTTTTGCGATTCATTGTAGCAGTGAGACTTATCTTAAGTTTCATTTTCCTGAGATAATTGGGGTGGAGGTGTGCGCTGATGTCCCATTATAATCTACAAAGAAAGAAATTGATTCCTGTTTCACCGCTAAACTGCTGATGTAATACCAATAGAGTGCCTGGAGAAATGCTTGTGACTGTAATTACGAAGCAGATAATTACCTAGCTGCTTATTTAAATAACACCCTTTTGGAACTAGATGCACAGCTTGGACCTATAATAGCTATTGTGAAAATAAGTGTGTCTCATGCAGCTTCTGTCTGTCTACTTTTTTTTTCTTCACAAATGTTTTGATAGCTCTAGTAGTATTACCCATACATTAGCGTACCCTAACTTGTGTTAAAGATTATATGTGTGTGTTATGTTTTTTCTCACAGTGTCTGTCTTTGGGCTTTGTAAGTTGTTGGTATTTTATGTAATGTAATTTATGATCGTTTGTCCAACAGTTTCCATAACAGTAGAAAACGCTTTAAAATATTATTTTCTTGCAGTAACTTGAGCAAAACTTCTTGAGAATCCCAGGAGTTCATGTTGTAGGATTCCCATATAAATTTAACAGAAAAGTAAAGAACTTGGATTTGTATCAGAGCTGCTCAAATGGGACAGCTCTGCCTCTGCTCACATGAAAATGTTGGGCCATCTGACAGCCAGTGGAAGAAAACAAAGGGGTTGTTTAAGTAAGGATGTTCATGCTGTGTCTGTCTTCACTGCTTGCTTCATTTCTCTTCACAGAATCACATGGGGTTGGAAGGGACCTCTGGAATTATTGTGAAAATACTTTGTGATATATAGATAACACTGTTGTAAACCTGTGCATGTGCACCAAAGAATCATAAAAATCCTCTAATAAATAGTACCAAAGTGCTTAGGGGTGTTCAAAGCCCAGTCAGTTGTGCTTTATGCTGAAGTGTTTTCCTGTTTCAAGTTGTTGCCTTTAAATTCTTCAGACACACTGATCAATGCCTACCATATAAAATTAGCTAATGCTCTTATCTGTAGCGTGGTACTTACTGTGAGAGAGGGTGCTATATATTTAAAGATTTTGGTGGAATAATGCCTCAATCTGTCATAGTCAATGAGTTCCTTTTCCTTTCTCAACAGGATACGAGGGAACTTCCAGAAGTCAGTCAAGATGAATATGGTGAAGAGGATCATGGGCCGGCCACGGCAGGAGGAGTGTAGCCCCCAGGATAATGCTCTGGGCTTGATGCATCTGCGTCGTCTCTTCACAGAGCTCTGTCATCCTCCACGGCACATGACCCAGAAAGAACAAGAAGAAAAACTTTACATGATGTTGCCGGTGTTTAACAGGGTAAGCTAGAGAATCTGTAAGAGGGGTTTTCTTTGTTTGAATTGACTGCTCGTATTTTGTATTCCTAAGACCTTTGCTTCTAGCAGAACAGAAGCTTTTCTTCCATTGGCAGCCTTTCAGTTTTCCCTTTCTCCTCACATACTGTTGTGGTAGTGGATAAACCTGCCACTGGAAATTTCCTTCTATTGCTGCTTTTTCTGAAGTGCAGTCCACATGTGCATGTTGACTGTCACAGAGCTTTCCTGCAGAGCTTGCTATTAAAGAGTAATCTGATTTCCAAGCTCAGCTTCCTTGTAGAAAGTTTACATCCACTTGTTTGTTTAACAAGTTTAACAGCACTGTCCTTGAGTCTAAATAACTCTTCTCTCTCCTTCACATTTATTGTACTGATGCACATTTAGAGATAACAATCATAATATCTGCTGTCACACCTGGTTTTACTAGGCTACGAGCTGAACAATTTTAATGTCCTCTTGTGATTAACTCTCTATATTCTCATTGCCCTTGTATCCTTTTTCCTGTGTATTGAATCTGAATTCTCTTCATGGACAACGTGGATTTTGGATAAGCAATCTGTAGGGAAGATGTAATATCCACTTGGACAGTGCCATTCATATTTCAGTACACCTTTGTGCTCAGGCACTGAGATTTTGTTTGGAGGCAGGACTGTAACAACTGTCACTGGAATTAATAGGAGATAGAATCATAGAATCATCTGAGCTGGAAGTGACCTCCAAAGACCAGCTAGTCTGACCCAACCCCCCCCC
>BJBW01011564.1:354-17841 GCA_004320125.1 Scolopax mira
CAGCGTTGAAGATGCTCTTGGGAGCATCCTCAGCGTTGATGATGCTCCTGGGAGCATCCTCAGCGTTGAAGATGCTCTTGGGAGCATCCCAGCCTGGAGAAAAAGGAAGCTGAGGGGAGACCTCCTTGCTCCCTACCACTGCCTGAAAGGAGGTTGTTGGTGAGGCGGATGTCAGTCTCCTCTCCCCAGTGACAAGTGGTAGGACAACAGAAAAGGGCCTCAAGTTGTGCCAGGGGAGGTTTAGGATGGATAATAGGAAAGACTTCTTCACCAAAAAGGTTGTCAAGCCTTGGGACAAGCTGCCTGAGGGAAGTGGTGGAATCACCATCCCTGGAGGTATTCAAAAGACAGGTAGACATGGTGCTGAGGGACATGGTTTAGTGGTGGTTTTGGCAGTGTTTGGTTGATGGTTGGACTCGATGACCTCAAAGGTCCCTTCCAACCTAGACAATCCTATAGTTCTGTTGCTATAACAACCAAGGTCAGCTAAAACTTTGTTATTTGCCCCATTGGAGGGTCAGAAGCGGAAAAGCATAGAGGGGTCACACCTGCAGGAAGGAGAAGACAGCACAGGTGGCCCAAAACTGACCAGCAGGGTATTCCAGCCCATCTGCATCATGCTCAGTACAAAAGCTGAGGGACTAAAGGGTCAGCCCTATTTTTTTTCTTCAAAGGTCAGCATCCAAGGAGAACTCTGTTCATCTGCCTTTAATCCCAATTTGTGTGTTCCTGAATCCAGATCCAGAATCAAGTTCCCATTCATCACTGACTCCAGTCTGGGACTTTCCCAGTGCCTGCTGGTGACACAGTCATCATTCTGGAAGCTTGATATGTTTTATATATTGCATATATTTCATTGTTTTCTTTTTATTTTATCATTAATATTTCATCAAAGTAATTTAGTTTCTTTTCTAAACTCATAAGTCTCTTTCTCTCCCTCCTCTCCTTGGAAAGAGAGGTGGGGGAAAGCATGTGGCCTAAATCACGATAGTCCACCAAAGAAATGTTGCAGGATCTTTTTGTTTCTTGCTTGCTTTCTCAGCCCACAGCTCTGGCAGGAAGAAAAACATCAATTTCTTCAACAGCACAAGGAAAATCTGCAGGTGGGGGTCCATCAAGGGTGGAGAGGGATCAGAGAAGACCCTTTCAAAGCTTACTGTTCCTGCTGGTACCCAGCTGTGTGCCCAAAGGGCTTGTCCTTGCCATGGTTTTCACTCTAATATTGTCATGATTTAACCACAGACAACAAACAGCTTCTTCTCCAGCTTTGTACACTGACTGTGACACCACATAGTATGGAATAGCCCTTTGGTTCAGCTGGGGTCGGCTGTCCTGGCTGTGTCCCCTCCCAGCTTTTGGTGCCTTCCCAGTCCTTGCTGGTGGATGGTGTGAGGAGCAGAAAAGGCCTTGAGAGTATAGCAACAACCAAAACCACCAGTGTGCTATCAACACTATTTCTTATCCCAAATCCAAACCATTTCACTACACCAGCCGCTAGAAAGAAAGTTACCTCCATCCCAGCTGAGACCATGACAGACATCTGCAAGCATTTTTGAAGCGCTGCTGGTTCCTTGCTTCCTTGCTCTCCCCTCCTCGACATTTACTCAGCCTCTGGAAACAGGTAAATAATTTGCAAATCTGTTTTGGCTTAATGACACTCTTGAAAAAGTATGTTTGTGAATCATTTACTTCAGCAATTGCTTGGGCCCATCAACTGCTTGCCGTGTCTTAATTGACTTTTACCCTAGGCTATCAAAGTGCCTTACACGTGTTCATAAATCGAGTCCCATTCAATATGCGCTCTAGTTAATAGCTGGAAAACAAGGGCAGTGGAGTTACACGATGAATCCAAGGTCATGGGAGAAGTCTTCAGGAGAGCTCAAAACTGAGTACAGGTTTCCTGGTGCCCTGGTTTCATAGGATGCTGGGAGTAATTGTCATTGACCTGCTTTTTTACAGACATGTCCTTTCGTCTTCCAGCAGCAAGGTCTGAGCCTGCAGCTGCTGACACATGAAGTATCCACTAAGGGCAATGCCACTGACAACAGGAGGACCTCCAGCAGGACCCTCCACAGGCACCCCACACCCCGTCCCTGCAGGGAACCTGCCGAGTTCTCTGTGGCTTTGCTGGTTGCCAAACCCACGTATTTTCCCACGGTAAAGCCCTGTGGCTGACACAGTCAAACAGTAGAAAGTTTAGATTTTGTCACAGAGCAGCTTCTTGTGGGTGTGACAAGAGCACAGGTTTCCATCAAGGAAGCCATGCTGGCACAAGTTACAGTTTATTATTTAAATACTTTGACAGGCAAATTGGGAGCTGTGGTTTTTTTAAATACCTGTCTCTATTGTCTTGTATGAAAAAAATTCCCAGATGATTTTCTCATCTGCATGGCTGCAGCTCTGAGCTCATTGCTCTCCTTGGTTGTAGGAGACAGCGTTGTCTATATCCCTTCTTCCCAAGCCCAAAATCTTTTGCTTCTTGTTGGGTACTTCCAGTGCACCGCTCAGAGCAGGTCCTCGCTCCTGGAGCTCTCAGCAGCAGCTTTTCCATTGGGAAGGAGTGGCACTGGCTTTAGGGGAGGAAGGGGGGAAAGGGTTGGGGGGAGCACAGGCCCAAGCTGCCACTCCTGCTTAGGAAATCTGGATCATTTGCTGGACAATGTCAAGGTGAAAGAAAGGGACATCTTTACATCTTCAGGAGGTCACAGCCTGTGGAGAATATGAGAAAAGTGCAGAGGACAGCTCACCTCAGAGGACTGCAAAGGGAGGCACAGCCCTTGGAAGGTGTACTTCTGCAGATTTGTTTGGAGTCCTGCAGTCACTGAAGATTTCCCCTGTGTGAAGTCAAACTTCTAAAAAAGAAAAGAGCCGCCTGTGCTTCTAGCGCTCCTCTTATAGAGAAAAGCCTGAAAACCTGAGCTCCAAGGTAGCTCCACAGTTGGACACCAGAAAGCAAATTACCTGATTTTTGTTGCAATCTGAGGGATCTGTTGGGCTGGTTTCACAATTAAGGACTAATGAAGGCTGGCAGCCCCAAGTCATGTCCAAGCAGGATGGCCCAGAGGGTTGGTGTAATGCATGAAGCTGTTCCTCTGTGGTTTGGGAAGTCTGAGTGCTGTGTTCCTCAGCGGCAGCACGACTTTCAGGGACTCTCTCTGCTCCTGCTGTATCTTGCCCTCTGCCTGTTAGAGACCAAGCTCCTTGGGCAGATGTTTTTTTCTGGTTTTGCCTTAGTTCTGCACCCAGATCAATGGGGTTGTGTTCTCAGGTGGCTACTGCAATGCAGACCATGACTGCCAGGAGAAAGGCAAAGATGAAGAAAAGCAGGGGAGGTAGGAAATACAATTTTTGATGGTCAGAGTAAGTGTGCACAACTGATGGAACATTGCTCCCCTGCAAAGCCAACTGTCCTGTGGCCACCTAGGGAGATCTCCCTCTCCTGGCTCTTTCCAGAGAAGATGATCATAGCTGGACATTATTCTGTTTAGAACTCCACCCTCAAAAGGTCTGGAAGAACTTGAATATGGCTGCAAGAGAAGTGTACAAATGGAGTTTTCAGAAGAGAAAAGAGCACAAAAGCCTCTGCCCTGCCACAGAGAACTCCTGAGATGGGTGAAAAACAGTGTGATGGGGCAAGGTGACATGATGGGGCAACAGGAGAGAACTTTAATTTCCCCTCTGCTTCGCATGGCTTGTGGGAGACAAGAAGAAGGGCAAAGAAACCATGAATTCAATGTTGCCCATGGCTACATGCAGCAAAGAAGGATATCTGGGCAGGAGCATGGAGGGGCTCAAGGAACCCAGCAAACAATAAGCTGTCCCTTGTGTCCCAGAAATCAAGGTCAGAGCAGCATCCCTGGGAGGGTCAGGTCCATGTGCCTGGGCAAGCAGAGGACACCAGGGCTCAGCTCCTCCTGAGACCTAGAACAGCGCCTGCAAGTCTGAGCGAGTGGTCGTTACGGACAGAAATCATGGAAAACAGAAACGCACAAACACGAGAGAGACAGGCCAGATGGGGGAAATACAGATGAATTAACGCACAGGGAAAGGAAAAGGGAAAACACACTGCTGCACGCCAGCCAGCTCTTCAGCAAGAGCACTGCTGCATGCCATTGCTGTGATGAGTGAATGGGAAGTGCTGCTCTGCTTGGTGCAAGTTATTGCTGCTTTATGCCTTTATAATTCTCTCTGGCCTCAGAACCTCCCTGATTGGGAGTCCTCTGCTTATGTTTTATGTCCCATCGTCAGCGTTGCTGCTCAGGGCCAGAGCTTTCCTGACATTCCTACAGAGCTTGTTGCAGGCTTGGAGCCTCATTTCTGGAGGTGATCCTGCATTAGTGGTTTTTACATTGAAATCAAGCAGATTTCTTCATAATTTGGTGTGGTTTGAAGTGACTAGGTGCATTAATTATTCCCTAAAAGACTGTAACGTTTTTTGTCTCAGATCCAGTTGCCAAGAATGTATTTAGGAGCATACACTGAAATCACCACATACCTGAAGTTTACTATAGCTAACTAGCCACAGCTGTGCTATTAAACCCATACTTATTTTTTCCTCTTGTCCGTCCTATATGGCATGTTACAGCCATGATATATTAAACTTTCTTAGAACAGATGCTGGTCATAGACAAAACAGCTATTACCCTTCTGCAAGAAAACATGTCACATTACCCATCTCGCCAGTAATCACCTGTTTATAGAACTGGCACCTCTTTTTAGTTTGGAACAGAGGAGCTTCAGATATTTTATTGCTACACCAAGGGAAACACTAAGCATTGCTGCGGAGAGGGGATGTTTTCATCTGACAGTTCTTTGATGCTTCTGTAGCTATATTCTGAGCTGGTATTTAGGGCTTCAATTCTTGAACTACTTTATGGTGTCCTAAGCATCCCAAAGAAGTGGATGGGGTGGGTATGTATTGAATAGAGGGAAATAGTTCATGGTGCCAGGTGGTGACCATTCTGCAAGGACTATTTCATTACACAGCAGTCAATGTCTGTGCAAGGTGTTGGGCCACAGGCTGCTGTAATAGTGCACTGATGGAGAATATTTTCCTTTAAAGGTAAGAACTCAGCTGTCATGTTTGTTAGATATACCTCAGAGTCCTAAAGTATGGCACACGAATGTGTACTAAAGGGAGGAAAAAGTAGGGGGGAAAAAGTTAAAAAAATAAAGCCTAGTTAACACAGAAGAGCTGTACAACCCATGTACATACCATGTGTGCTCCTGAATATTGTGAAGACTGCTGAAAAGGCTCAGAGGTGTGGCACACAAATTACCCTTCAGAATTTAGCTGGTTTACATTTGTGAAAATTAGGTAGGGCTTCCAAAACCTTTGAAGTGTTAAATATTGTTAAAATAATCCTTACAGCTCTTTCATTCAAGGACTTGGCTCAGGGTACTCAGCAAATATTAATGAGTTTCTCATCATAACAGCCGGGAGAGATGGGAAGTTACCAGAGTAATTACCCCCGTCGCCCAGCTGAGGCACAGGACAGTTAGGCCTCATTTTTCAGGAGAGTTTCCTGACCAAAATATTTGTACAGTCATTCATCTGGAAAGCTCTTGAGAAGGGTTAGGAGCTCCAGCTGGCCTCCCAGCGAGGTTTCGAGACTGGGGAGGGAGAAGGTCATCCCAAAGGTGGGGGAAGATGAAAAGGGCATAATTACGCAGTAGCAAAGCATGTTGGATCTATCCTGTTTTTCCTAGCTTAAAATGTGGAACCTTACTGCTCTAGAGAAGGCTGTCCCCTGCATTTGCATAATAAAGTAATTCAGCTTTGATGCATTATGTGGAAAGGTACACGAACGGTGCAGTACAGGTGTTAGCACAGCCCCCTCCATCTCCACAAGGGTAGGTATGGAGGCTGAGCTGTGATGGCCTCATCGTCATTCCTTTTGGTGATGTGAGTGTCAGTCCTTAAGGAGCGAAGTCTCAGGGGCATTAGGAAGTGAGGTCATGGCTAAGAGGTGTGCATCTGGGAACTGGTCTTTTTTTGCAAGCACAGTCTAGTTTTTGGCTTGATTTATCTAATAAAAAAGAGGGGGTTAGCATCACTGTTTTCCACTGGAGGAAAACACTTTTCCAATAAGGTAAAAGAGTGGGTCCTGATTAGCTCTCATGTATTACTACAAGATGTTGATGTTCTGCTATGACCACTTCACCATTATTTGTGAGTGCTCAGCAGCTCCCAGCCAACACTCATTAGCCCATCGGGTCATACCTGATATCAGGTGTAGGTCTAGTCAAGCAATAGGATCCACCCTGTCCTCCCACCAGGAGGTGGGACTTCTAACTACCCCTTGGCACCATCCAACTGTGCCTCCAGATATTTACTATGGCAAGTTCAGATACTGACCTGTTGGAGTTACAGTGAAGGGTGAGAGCAAACTCAGGTTGCCCACTGGCATTGACTAAAAATTCTTTGTCTTTTTCATGAAGATAATTGCAAATATACTTTGAAAAAAAAAACCCAACAAAATAAAGCAATTTCACCTTCAAAACATATTCTTAGCAATACAGATATTTTAACTTGCAAACACATAGTATGTGCTGAGCAGGTCTTTATCAGAGAGAATGAGAGTCAGAGCATCTGAGGGAGGAGGTGCAAGCTGATGAAGGTCTGTGAAGTAATGTAGAAGTAGGAGGGGTGGTTTGAGAATGTCCCTCCCATTCCTGAACATATATTTATAAACAATTAGCTGGAAGATGGCAAATACAGTGCTGACGAAAGGATTATTATTTATTTCCATTGACGTAGCCGTATAAATCACTGCTATGAGACACAACTGAAGCCTTGATGTTTATAAGGAACAAATTTGAATATATACCAATGACAAAAGAACCTCTTGTTACAGCAGCAAATATGAAGAAACACAGCCTGCAGGGGTTACACTCTTCAAAGCTTTGGGCAGACTTCAGTTATTGGGAAAATAAAGGAAATCTGCTCTGGAGCAAGTTACTCCCTTCCCCAGCTCCATTTAAGGAGACATGAAAGTGTGGAGGGACCTGTGCACAGCCAGGCAGGGGCAGGCAGTGGGATGGGGAGTGGGACCAGCAGCAATAGGCTGTGGACCAGCTGTTGGGACGGTAGTCCTCCTGCTTGCCTTTAGAAGGCAGGAGATAAGCACAGCTTCAAAACTGGGAGACCATCCTTGCTGTGATTTGAGCAGCGTGGCTTTGGGTGCCGGCTTTGGGTCCTGAGACTCCAGAGCAAGCCCTTCCCTGGGAAGCACAGGTTCAGGCTGGAGAGAAGGGGGCATTGCTGGAATGGTGTGTTTTAATACAAAACCACAGCACACAATAAATAAAAGCGCTTTTTTAATAAGTGCTTTGTGACGTAGCTCCTATTATTTCCATCAGGACTTGTGTAATAGCTATTTAACTCACCAATTTCAGCTTTTAGCTGTGGTAACATTAATTTTTAAATCTTACATTTCAAAAGGCAGCACTGTCCTTTCTGAAATACTGCCTCCCTCCTGTAGATCTACATGAGCTGGTTTTTATGAGATCATTGGGGGAAACTATCTATAGTAGGTTGTTTGGGGTTTTTTTGTAAGAGGAGTTGAGCACAGTAGCAAGGGCAGAGCATGAAGAAAGGCTGGTCTGTAACAGGAGTACTTAAAAAGTTCAACAAGAGTTTGCAAGACCCCTTCATGCCACAAAAAGCCTCATCCAAAAAAGCTGAAATTATAGTCCTTCTCTGTTAAAGAGAGAAAATGTGAGAATGGCTTGTAATTTTTGAACCAGAAAAGCTATGTTTATCTTCCAAAGAGCAGCCCCTTGAAGATGTGACTGTCATCCAGGGTTAAAGAGCAGGCAGAAAGCCCCCAGAAGGACGGGCCCTCAGCAGCTCAACACCCGGCACCAGGCATCTGTCTCCTCGGGCAGGGGGATGCTCCTGTTATCTCGCTGATATATACCAGAGTGTTGTAGCTTTCCGTATCCAAACACATCTTGACACTGGAGATTACACAGATCCCGGAGCTCTGGAGGGAGGCCAGGGAGGTGCGTGGTGCCCCGGAGCAGCTCATCACCACGGGAGGAGGGAGAGGCAACGGGGAGAACCACTATCAGAGGGCAATGACGTGTCACGGCTGTCCCTAATGGGCCAGGGGGTCAAAGGATCATGGCTGAAATCCATTCTTCACAGAAAAAAAAAAAAGTCTTTTCCAAATGTCTGCCTTACAGCTATGAAATCAGTCGGGGAGTGTGTTATCTGTGGGGGTGGTACAGACCCACCTCTGCTTCAAGTGGGAGGGCATAAAAAGAAAAAGCAGAGCTGGGCAGAGCATCCCCATTGCAGTCGTGCTCACCGAGCTGCTTTCCTTCCCCCTCACACTCGCTGGAGGGTACATTCAGAGGAGTGAGTGGAGATAGTAATAATCTTGCCCTGTGCATGTATATTTTAGTCTTGAATTTAACTCTTATTTGCTCCCATATTATTTTGCAGCGGGTTATGCACTTCTGCAGATACTGCTGGCATCCCCATTTCCTACCTGCTCTCCACTGGAATGGATTTTGGAGAGACTGGAGAGGAGACACTTTTTTGGGAAAGTACTTTTGCCAAGTACGTATCAGAGGAGCATTATGGAAACATGGTTTTGCTCGATAACCTTTCAAGTTTTAGCAACTGTGCAAAGGATTGCAGCACCAACTCCAGAATGTCATCCTGTACCATAAAGGTTTGCAAGGATTGTATTTGGGTTTGAAAGTATTTGAAATCTGTTAATTGTCTTGTAGAAGTTGATAGTGATATTACAAAGAAAACTTGGTTGGAAGGTAGAAAATCAAAGCCCTCATAGCCCGATGCTTTTCTTGTCAAGCTGCATTCTTCCATTTCCCTCCTTCTGTCCAGGACCAGAGGGAAAATGGAACCAAGCACTGAAATAATAGAACATTTTTATTAGGCCAAGCCTCGTTCAGGTTAAGCAGAAGGCATCCATGTGCATTTTACTAGGTTATTTTGGTCTGAGGCCACCTTCTGTACAATTTATGCAGCCCCCAATTCACTAGAGAGCTTTCAGACTCATCAGTGGAAATTACACCTCTGCCTCACCATATTTTCTGTGCTTTGGATCAGAAACAGCAACCAGGAAAGCCTTAATTTATTACATCTCTTCTTTCACTGGCTCAAGCTTTGGGCATATTGCAGTACTGTGACACAGAAGTGTCCCACAGTCTGTTTAAAGGCTGGGCTGCTGCAGGACATCTACACCATAAACACTCTTAAATCACTGCCTGAACTCAGTCATCCCCACTGGCAACTCCCTACTCTTAGAGGGTCCCACATCCCCCCTGCCGAGACTGGGAGGGACACTTCCCAAGACCTCCCTTCACCTCACTAAGACCTGAACCTCAAAGGAGATCCTTTGTTCAAGGCTGTTTTGGAGCACCTTGTCTGTCCTCAGGAAGGTTCTTGGAGAAAAGCAACCAGCCTCCAAATGACCTGCTGTTTGAAAGCAGATTAAAGACCCTCCCTCCCCTGCACGTGGAATTTATAGTCATGCAGACAATGTCAGAGAAGCTGAGCTGCATCCACTCCAAGGAGAAAGTTAAAATAGAAATTAGTCTTCTTACTTCAGCTGTGCCTTTTGTCATGCCCTGCAGGCAGCATGCACCTGCGACTGTGTATCCTCCAAAGTCAGAGTACACTTACCCAGAGTGAAAACCAGCACATCCTGCCTTACATTTAATTCCCATTATTTCTAGAAGAGCCTCTGTTCATCTTCTACTGAACATGAACTTAGCGGTCATGAGCAGCACCTCAAACCAAGTAAGTACTTGACGTGTCTCAGAAGGGAAGCTCAAGAGCGAGTTGCTAAGCTCAGAGTGTAGCTCAGGTCCTTACAAGTGGCCACTGCATATTTGAGGAACGAAGCAAACAATCAGCACAGAAATAAAAGTACTGCTGTAAGATGCTGTCCTCCTCTACCCCCTAGGAGGCATCTTCTTCTCTAACAAGGTCAGAGGCACAGGCGGTGGGAGCTGTAAATCTATCTCTACACCGTCAGTGGTACTAACCCAGCTAGTTTTCTGGAGAGCACTAGGCTGATGGTTTTGCAGTGAAGTCAGTGAGGAAAGCTCTGCTGAGGGGTGTTTCCTTGTAGAAATGATGAAGGAAACAGCTTGGGGCAATGACACCATAACCCAGGACAGCTGTTTCTGCAGTGATCATTTGTTCACATTCTAGGATGCATTAAAAGAGCGGCTTGGAGCATTTCTGTTGCTGCTTATCCTCTGACTGGGCTGTTGTTAATGCAACACTCACTCAATGAAGTGTTTGGGATGAGGTCCAACAAAGCACTTAGGTGCCTAAATCCAAGACAGCAATTCACAGCTGCCTAAGGACTTAGGTTCCCCCCTTTGTACACCCCTTCCCAGAACCTCTTTAAAAACTTGGACTTTTGCAATGGGGTGACTCTAGGTGCTGCCATCTTAGCTGGGCTTGGCCACCAGAGCCTGCCTCCTTCCATGCTGCCATCCAGCCCTGACATGTTCAGAGTGACTCAGATACTCTGTGGCTGTGCTTTGGGCTCTGAATTTAGCTGCTGAAGCTGCTCTTGCTCAACCTGTGGCTGGTGCTGCTCTTCCCCATTATTATAGAGGCCATGTGAGGATGGTGCTGGTTGGCTCTTTGCAGCCAGGGAGTCATGACGAGCATGGTGACAAAGGTGGCAAGAGAAGAGGTTGTCACTAGCCTGTCTTGGGTATGTTTTCTCCTGTATAGCACTCCCCTTCTCCCACTCCCTAAGAGGTCTCCAGAATAGAAGTGATGAACGTACCCACAGATATTCCCTCTTCCATTGTCCTTGCTACTCACGGCCTGATAGGGAATAGTGGAGCCAGGTGGACCTTGCAGTCTGGTGGCTGTTGCATGTGTGAGAGCTAGATGGGACATGGGAACACCAGGCTCAAGGTCATTCACACTGCCACCCATCAATATTGCTCAAGAACTTCTTAAAGTCATTCCTAACATGGTATAAAATTCCTCTATTAACCCACTTTTCTACTACATTGCAGAATATGTCTGCACAGGTGCCTCTTTCCTCAAGATGGATCACAAAATAGTTACAGAAATCTGGTTATCAAGCTCCTGTGACTTGCAGGACATGATAGAAAGCGTAGTTGCTCTTCTACTGTAGCTTATTCACCCTGCTCCTGAAAAAAACAATTACCTCCCAGGAAGCTCTCTAGGTACATGATGAGCTGAGGCGTATGTGCTGGGAACGCCTTAGTTGGGATGGCAGCACCCTTCCCCAGAGCCTGAGTATCTGTCTGGATGATCTGACAGGCGTCTCTCAACCACATTCGCGTGTCTTGCCACGAGAGCATTAAGCTTTGCCAGGTTTCTCCTCTCATCTGACAAAGTAGTTAGGGGTCTGTGTAACAGACACTTGCGCTTTTCAAATGTGTCTCAGGTAGGGCTCTACACACGCAGGCTGGTTTTCTCATTAAGCCCTTCATTTACTGCAGTTTACTGAAATCCGTGTTGGACTGTAAAAGACTTAATCGATGTAACACGTTCACTCCTGATGATGTCAGGGAGCCACTATACCAATCTAACAGATGAGCTGAGCTGATAGCCAGTAAATTAGGGACAACCAACAAGGTTTATCATGTTAAACCAGATGCCGTCAGCACCCTTCAGCCCTGCAAAAATGCTTTAATTCTTCATAAAGCTATTACTGAAACATGTAAGGAAAAGATGAGATCTGAGCTCCTTCCTGCTCCAGCCTTCTGCCACTGAATCCTCCTCCTATGATCAGGAGGAGAGCCCAATGTGGAGGCATGTTTCTGAAATTATTTCAAGGATCAGATTTTGTATATTTTCTCTGCCTATATGCATCCTCAGTGCAGAGCAGCAGCAGAGGGACCATGAGGGCTACTGTGGGATGGAAAATGTATTGTCTGTAGACCTGTCCATATATGTGCATCTGGCCGGGCCCTATACTCTAGCCATGCTGTGGCCTGTATTTCAAAGGGACCATCATTCCTTCTCCAATTACTGGTGCTGGCAGAGCTGCAGAGCTGGCAAGAGAGCTTTCAGGAATGTCTTTATCCTTCACAATCCATATGAAATAGGTCCAAGTAGTAATGTTCTTGGAGAGCCAGATACAGAGATTTTGCAAAGGTTGGGAGCAGCAAAGCACACTATTAATAAAAGTTACAGTGCTCTTGGTTTTGTTCTAATTGTCATAATTATAAGCAGAAGTTTTCTTTTGTCTAGGTCAAAGTCTCTGTTGCTTCAAGTTTAGAGCCGTCAGAGGCAGCTGAGCAAGAGGGCTTCATTTAATGGACAGCAGTACTCAGGCCATCAGCCTACTTTGGTAAATTCAATGGAAGAGTCAAAAGGAGAGCTTGTCTGAGGACCCACTTTTCCATCCACTGTTAACACTATGGCAGCTCAGAGTGATTTACCAAAGGTGTCCTGGCTTAGGGAAAAAAAAGCATACAAGTATATCCATGGCCATATAGAATGCTAAAACCTAATATTACATCCATTTTCATATTTATTATTTTATTAATGCTGGCTTATTTTAACAGGATACATTCAACGGGGAGAAATAAAGGGCATATTCTCAAAATACTAGGAACCAGATACAAAAAAAGAAGCTGTTCATAAGTGGTTTTTTTTATCCTCAACCAAATGTTATGAAACAAAGTGGTGCCTTCGGGCAGTATGAGCCTGCTTAGGAGGGGAGATTTTGTTCTGATAGTCAGTAAAATTTCCTTACACATTTTCAAAAGGTAGGTCCCATTAGCTACCAATAAGACTCAAAGTCTTCATTCTCAAGAGGCCCAAGCACCCACCATTTCACCTCATTTGCAATTTAACAGGTTTATCATTTACACGTTGGTGTGTCTTTGTAAAGGAAATCCCAGTGGAATTAACCAATATTAGATTTCAGGTGCAGCAGGAAAATGTGCAGCGAAGCATATTTACGCTAGAGACAGACTTTTGTGCCTAGGTATGCTGCAGTGGATATTGCTGAAAGGGGCAGCTTTTCTGTGAAGTTCTGTTAGATTCTCTCAGCAGGAAACAATTATCTGTAATACCAATTTCCCGCAGAATTTCGCAAATCCTTCCCTACAGGGATTTCACCTTTCATTGTTTCCCCTGCACAGGACAGAAAATCTAACTGCAGTGGTACAAAATCAGATCTGAGTCATATTTTTTTCAGCCTCTGGCGGCTGAAGGAAATAATCTCATCTTTGATTAGAAGGAGATGGACAAATGGGGTAAGGGATGACCTGAGACCCAAGATGACCTTTCGAGGTCCCTTCCCACTACACCCATTTCATGCCCAAAAGGAGAAGGCATCTATTGTACAGACATTTCTGTAGGTGTGGGGGAACAAGGACTTTGGCTACATGGTTAAGGATGAGGGTAGGATGACTCCAGGAATACAAGACAGTCCATTTTGGAGTCCCCAGGACCTGGCAGCCCAGCAGCAGCAGGACAGGGCCTTCTGGGTGACAGGTACAAGTGACTGGTTAGATGTTTTAGCTTCATTTCACACTGAGAGGAGGCCTGTGAGGTTGCACTGAGTGTCCGTCTGCCCCTGGCAGCATGTGGCTCTGCCAGCCACTTTCACACAGCCCTGAAGGTGTTTCAGGGCCATGAAGTGCCTACAGGTTTGGGACATGCAACAAGCTGGGGCCATCCTCATCATTGGTGACCGTTTGCTGAGGCAAGCCCTGGCCACTGGGGAGGACAGGGGCTGGACTTTGCAGGAAACCAACCTCAGAGGCTCCTGAGAAACTCCAGGGCTGTTTGTCCCCATCCATCTCAAGCTGTTTATTAATTCCAGCCCAGATGACCTGACATTTCAGGTAAGATGGTCTGATTTTCTGGCTGAGGGAGCCCTCAGATCTTTATCGTTTCCAACCGGATTTGATCTTGGAAAGCACCTTGTCCTCTGAGGCCTGATCTTCAGTGCCAATGGTGAAAAGCATCAAGTGTGCCCAGCTGCTGGCAAAAGGAAACCCTTTGCTAAGCCCTACTGCAAAATGCGAGCAGCACCTGGACACAGTAGTGGGGGTCTGATCTGGGGTCCCCATCAGTGCCTATGGGTGACCCAGGGCACTGCTCTGCCTTGCATGGCTGGCACCCAGGGGATCCTCACCCCTCTCCAAAACGTAGGCTGTGCCAGGGACACATCGGTGGTGAGGTCTTGGGGCCACCCAGGGGAATCAATTTGGCAAGGCATGTGGGAAAGGCAGGAGGCACCCAGGGAACTGTGGAGAGTTTGGGGGCAAAAGAGAGAGGGACAAACAAGGGGGGGAAAATCAAACAGAAAGGACCCTCTCTGATATTTTTCAAGCTGTCAGCCCTGGCACCAGAGATGGAAAAAAAAAATCCATATTTTTCAAGGTATTCGGTTGTCAAAAAATGGAAATGTAAACTACAGGTGTTGTCATTTTTTAAACCCTTTGGAAAAAAAACTTGTTTAAAAACAACATTCTTCTGCAACAAGTGACTTAAATAACCAAAAAAAAATTCCTCCCTTAATTTGGAAGGAATGTTTTTAAGTCACAAAAGTTGAAGAAACATCCCCACTGTGGATGCCTTAACTCATGCCCATAGCATGTGTATGGAGCTGCAATTTGCTTTCCTTTGGAATGTCTTCATTGTTGGTCTTGAAGCTGCAGAAGAACTGCCCTGTGTCCCCCTCAGCAGAAGAGGGGCCACTTCCCTACTATAATGCTACTAGAAGTGCAAGTACAATTGTGGAGGCATACAAAAACCCACAACACTGAAGTTTAAAGCTATGGAGCAATCCTGTGGTGCTGTTAATATTGTTTGATGCTCATCCCTGATTATCCATTTGTATTCATGGTATTTTTACTTGCTAGAATCCTCTAGCAATCTTTAATAATAAAAAAAATAATTTCCCACTTGAGATCTCAGAGAAACAAGGTAAAAATGTAATTTGCATGATAATCAAGGTCTCCTTCAAGGGAAGTGTATGATCTGGATAAATTAGCCACAACCCAGCAAGAGTGGGAATATATATCAAAATTTTTCCCTCATAATTCCAGGGATCACAAAATGTGTGTTCTGTAGAAGCCAGGAGAGCACTGGCCAAAGGGAAAAGCTTTCTTCTGGTGGTCTCTGCTCACCAGAGAGCCCTGCTGAGGTGGTCACAGGGGAAAAATGAGAACCACCACGGGCTGCCCTCCCTGTCCGTGGTGCAGGAGGTGAAGCATGGCAATGAGGCAGTCAAGGAGGGTGGTGGGGTATGTTGTGGGGGACTGTGAACAGGTTTGACAAGTACCGTGGGTGCCATGTGGAGCTAAGATTGCCTGGGAGAGGGGGAGAAGCTGGTGAGCCTCCTCAGGCCGCAGCTCTCCAAGCGCAGATGCCCTCAAAGAAGTCTGGGAAGGCACCAGGGCTTAGCACCTTAATAGAGGATTTCTATTTTTCAGTCTCAGTGTCTAGTTCTTATTTTAAGTTTAACTTTCTTGATTCAGGTGTTGCAGTGTAGCTGTGATGTCCCATAACACGCCACAACATTTACAAAAGTCAACAACAATCCAAGGGCAAAGAGCAACTTCATTGACTAGGAGCACTCCTAGTTATTTCCTAGTGCAATGGGAGAAGCAGAGATCCTGGCCTTCCTCCACAATATGTCCTTGAGGAGGATGTAATTACTGAATTGGGTTTTGTAGTCTTTCTGCTGGGCGTGCTCTGACTGACTGCCCAATCCAACCCGCACTTCACTCCTTCATAGTAGTGGAAGCTTATCTGCCTGCAGTGCCAATAAAAATAAATCATCTGGTTGCCTTCTGCTCTGTGTGGATGAAAACAGAGTCATCAGTGGTCTGTGTATTTCTATGCTAACTTTACGCCCACAACATTCTTTTTTTTTTTAAATCAAATTGCAGGATTTTGAAGAGGCTACTATGTACTGGAGAAGAATGGAGGGCTGAGGCCCAACGTGTGAGGATGATGAGATTACAATACATTCATTGTTCAGTTTAAATGGTTTTTCAAATTAGGTTTGCATGTATGAATGTAATGGTCTCATTGACTAGAGCGATGCACAATAGGCCACCCACAATTTGGGAGAGCGCAATGAGTTTGTCCCTCTGTGGGCAAGCAGCACTTAGTTTTCCATCCCCGTTCTGTCAGTATATCTTCAGCCTGGCCTTAATCGTTCCTTCTAGATGAGCTGGAAGTGTATCTAGATCACATAATTTTCCATGTGCAGTTAAAAGATGATTTCAAGTTGTGAATGCTCACAGCCTGGCAAGTTGAGACCTATACCACTGATCCAAACTCCAACTTCAGCATTTTCCACTCATTCAGTGTGGGAGTAAATCAGGATTTATTCTTCTGAAGTCAGGGATTTACATCATTTTAAAGCAGGAATAAGTCAACATGCCTCATGTGTAGCAGGTCAACATACAAGGTTAATGGTTTTTTTTACCATATAGCTTGAGTCTCAACTGCTTTGCAGTAGTTTTGTCATTGTCCTTATTACCAGTCCCCCTACTTTTGTAAAAAAGTAAGTGTGCAAGCAGCCAAATATGATGCAGTTTGTGGAGGAATCACTCCCACTCAGGTCACTTTGAGATAAAATTACATTACTCAGAGACACCGAGGGCACAACCCCCGGTTGCATTTCCATCTGGAACATATGTCCTTCCCCCAGCACTTGTAGGGGAGATGCTTGGACAGGTTGTTATTTATGTCGGTGCAAACTGGTGGTACCAGGCATGTCTCTGTGGTAGTGAAGGAAAGTATTAGCGCCGGCATCGTTGTGCAGCATATGTATGTGATGAGATAATAGACATCTGGCACTGAGCGGCTACTGGGGCTCTGTGAATCCTTTGTTTCCTAGTTTTGTGCAGAAAAGCTACCTCTGGCACAGTATATGACTGTATAGTCTGGAGTAATAAAGATTGTTGTGGTCCTTACAAAGCTCTGAGCTGTGCAATGCTGATTTCAGGACCCCAATTTAACACTTGTGCCTGGATGCCCCCAAGGACACCAATGCCTGAAGGACTCAGGGAGTTCTCAGGTGTCTGTGGGCTTGCTTGCAAATCCCTAAAGTTTGCATCCTAGCCTTTTGGCCGAGCCAGGAAGCTCAGATTCTGCCCTTGGGCTGGATGTCTGCCACCCTAGAGTCTGCTCTCGACACATGGTGCCTGGCTGTGTGGCCACACCAATGCCCTCCATCACAGCCCAGGCACCCCACGTCACCTCCTGGTCCTATATCGCTGCTGGCAACTCCCTGTGCAGGATGTGGGAAGTGCTCATCATTTTCTGTGCCCAAACAGACACGAATGCCACATGTCCCACTTCTGGGACAAGACGGGTAAGTGTCCAGGTCCCTGCTCCAGGAGCAGGCTATGCATTGCATCCCACTGCTCTTCAGGATACACACCCTAAAACCCTATGTTATTAACTCAATGTTAACATATAGTTAACTGTAGTCCAAATTAAGGAGATTAGAAATGTCATTAGCATTCACCATT
>BJBW01011564.1:17951-28127 GCA_004320125.1 Scolopax mira
AACTGCCTTCAGTTTGCATCCCTGTGGCTTTAAACCTGGTGGGATATTTAATCTCTAGTACCAGGAATAGGAATAAAATGTCTGATTCCAGTGCATGATATTCTGCAAATATCTATTTGAGTAGCCAGGTCTGAGTAAAAAAAGAAATCAAGTAGAGGGATGTGGAAAAAAATCTCTTTATGCCTATAAAAGGATCACTTCAAAACCACAGGATTTTGTATAGGAACCTTTTTCCTTAAATAGTAGGAACAGTCGCCGGGTGCATTCCATCAGTGTAAAAAATGGGGGTTAGAGGAGAGTTGTCGTGTCCGGCAGCAGTTTCCTCTCCTTCCGTCTCTCCTTTTCCTCTCCCCCAACACGTGTACCTTGTCTTAGCCCCAGAAACTGCTTGCAGGAAGCATGAAAGCAGTATAATTACAATATATGTGTTTATACATATAGATATAATCAAACCCATATATACGTGTGTACATATATATATATATATATATATATGCTGTGCAGTTAAAGAGGAACTGCATGGTGGGATTTTTGTGCACTGCTCAGGAAACACCTTTTTGTCCCACTTTCCCCCCCCCCAAGATAAACAAAAGCTGACAGTGGATTTTGCTGGGTGGCTGAAACCCCGTTGCAGGCTCCTGTTGGAGGCTCCCACCTGCAGCCTCCTCCTGCCCGCCGCTGGCCCGCAGGCAGGGGAATAAAGCCCAAAGCTCTTTGGCAGCACCCACTACGAGGCCAGTGGGCCAAGTCCTGCCACGCAAAACCCCCCTGACATCACGGGGATTAGCCGGGCTGCTAATCAGGACAGTGGGATTTGTGTCAATCTTTTACTTAGGATGTGGTGCCGAGTGCCCCAGGGTCAGTGGGGTGGCTGGGGCTGCCAAAGGACTGGGTCTACCCAGGGGAAAGCAGCTGTGGGAGATGGTGCTGGGCTTTGGGGTGCCCTGCATGTGGAGCAGGAATGTGGGACTGGCTCTTCCAGGGCATGGGACCCCGGTGACTCTCAGATCAAGGGTCCTGCCGCTGCCCTTTCCAGCTTGGGGCTCCCAGGACAGCAGAGAAGAGGAGGGGGGAGAAGATTTCTGTGACTTTGGGGGTGAGCCCAAAGCAGCAGGTTTGTCTGAGAGTGGGATGGGGAAAGGAGTCAAAAGAGTTCCATCTTCAAACTGGAGATGGGCTCAGTCGAGACTGAAACCTTTTCTGGGGGCTGTTTAGAAACCAGGGTGATGTTCTTAGTACTTTATTATAAGAGGATGCTCAAGTGTTTATATGAATATGACAAAAATGTCATGCAGAAGGGTCCTCAGGGTCTCAGGCTGGCTTCGGTCCCTCCCTCCACCCCATGCCTGGGTCAGTCCTTACAGATGTCTGGATAACCCATTGTTAAAAACCTCTAGAACAGAACCTCCACCGTCTCCTGGGACAACATATTTCAGTATTTTATTATTCTCACTATTAGAAACATATCTTAAATCTGTCTTAAATCTTTCTTAACTTTCCCAACCAGACCCCGTACACACCCTCACTGAAATTTTAGCACGTGGCTGCTATCTATAGCAGGAACAGAGAGCAGTTTATTTACTTTCTTTTTGCTCAGCCCTTTATACACCTGAAAACCATTATTTCTCCCTTCAGACATCTGTTCTTTAATCAAACCCAGTTTCCTTAGCCTACCTTCCTGCACATACATCCTTCTTGAAGAATAGCATCCCCATCCATAAAACAATCTCTAGGTGAGGTCTCGCACTAACAGGGGGAGTTGGACAGGGGGAAGGGTGATATCTTGCACTCTGTATTTCCACAATGGAGTTTGGGGGTCTTTTTTGCCACAGTATGACATTATATGTTACACTCTCAGACTGTGACCCATCACAACCTGCAGGTCCTTGGAGCCAACCTGGGCAGTCAGCCCCAGCTGGGCTTAGGGACACCAGGGATAGGTGTGCATTCATCTCCCCCAAACAGCACCTCAGGGCTTTCCAATCCCTGTCTCCAGTTTGTCATTCCTGCAACCTACAGCCAGTGGCTGCAACAAGCACATTGCTCTACTTTTCCATTTGCCAAGCTGTCAAGGAAAATGTTGGTTGGCTCTGGGATGAAGAGAGGCCCCCAGGGTCCCATTGAAGGCACTCCCCTAGTCAACAGGGAAATATTGACACTTTCCACATACACCTTTGCAAAGTCTCCCCCCCTCCTATGATGGTTTCACTCCAACCCCATTTCTCCTGCTTGCTCATGAAAGAGATGACACTGTCAGGGTTGGTAGAAACCCAGAGGAAAAGGTGCTGTGGTGAGAGTGTACCCACTTAGCTGCCAGGTGAAGGTTGTGGTGGCACAGCAGGTGCTTGTACCTTTTGCCAAGTCCTACCCTCTGCAGAGGGCACAGTGCTGCACGTGCAAAAGTTTCTAATGAAGTTGTTAGTGCAATTAGAAAAGGGTAAAAAGTACCTCTGCTGCAATTGTTCAATCATCTCCTTTCAAAGAGCAACACATCACACAGCTGGAGAGACACTGCTGGAGAAAGCACACTCCATGTACTGGTTTAGCAAACACCTCCTGGACATTTTTTAATGTGACCTGGCAGCAGACCAGGGTAAATGGCATGTTCTTTTTCCAGTGCCTTGGCCTAAAGTGTGTATTTCGGAGGCTTAAAAGAACAGTCAGCCAATTAAATGTTATAAACGAGGCCATTTGTCACCAGCATTTTAGCTTTTCTTTTAAAGTATAAAACGAGATAATGAGCAGGGCTTGAAGAAATCCTTTGTGGTGTTGGGAGCCAGGGGCACATGATATACAGAATGGATTTTCTGCCTCTCCCATCACGAGAATGCAATCTGACAGTACTCCCCCTCATGACACAGAAATCAGAGACAATGTTAAGAAGGAAAAAAAATCACTAATGGGTGAGAAACCAGTTGCAATGAAGATAAGAAAAGAAATGCTCATAGTTAAGGGCAAATCCACTGCCATTGCGAACTTTCCACTGTAGATGTTGGTCAATAGGAACACTAATACAGAGACAGCTGCACAGTACCTTTAGCTTACAAAAAAAGGCTCAAGTAGCATAATTACAAACACATCACCTCTTCAGAAAGAAGCCAGCAGGGTATGCATCCAGGGGCAGGCAGTGGCTGATGGAAAAGGTGGCTCACATCTTCCCTTCCCCCAGCACGGGAGAGGGAACAGGACTGTCATGGGCTATGTGAGCCAGGAGCTCCTGCACAGCATGGGGGTCTCAGCACTTTGGGGCTCTGGGTGGTGGGAGGACAGTCCTGTAATGTTCCAAGTTAAGAAGAGCACACTGGGACACCCTGTTCACTAACAGCCCCGTAGGAGATGCGGTGTGTAGTCCATAAGAGTGGTGGCCCTTAGATGGTGTCCGTATTAGGGTGGGTTAGTATCCATGGCTGGAGGCTAGAGCTGGAGCTGGATCCAGAGCTGGAGTGTTTCCAGCTCTCTTTTAAAAAATAACACCTTTCTTTCTGGCACATTCCCTGAATGTGTTTCGCTCTGCGTGAAGTCCTTCTCTATCATGTGTGTCTAGGAATTAGGAAACATTTACTCCAATGTGTGAAGCCTCTCTGCACCTGTGGGATGTGAACACGTTGACTACATTAACTGTATTTCACATTGGCATGAGCGAAACCAGGTCAGTGTTGCTTCTGCACCTTTTTCCTATCTCCCCTCTTCTGGTGTAAGGAATTTTATTTTTTTTTTTCCTAGTTTATTTTCTCAATCATCAGTTTATACTGAATACACTGAGGCGGGAGTGCCAGTAAGTATGGTTGTACACAAACAGAGGAACAGAACTTGAGATGAGAACCACTGACAGTTTGTCTCTACAACCTGTGTTTTATTTATGTCTGTACTGTACTGTCTTGGCAGCATTTGATTTAGTCCTGGGATGAAAACCCTGCCTTCTTGAAAACATGGAGACAGCTTCACACATGCCTCTGACATCATTAAATAAGTAATACACAGAGGGCACAGACGCATATATTTTAAGAAAACTACCCAGATGTGCCAGCAGCAGGAGGCATCAAAGCAACTCAAAAACCAAAGAATTAAAATCTTGTTAAGGGAATTGCATGAAGAGAAGTCCCAGTGAGGTACCAAACGAGTAAACGCCAAACATGCAGTAGAGCCAAAGACTCAGCATCAGGTCAGCCTCAAGCCAATGAGTTTTCAGCTGATAACAACTTTGTGCATGGCCTTCGATGGGGTTCTGGTTGGAGAACAGCCTCCTTGGCACCCCAGCGACAGCCAGCTGCACCCACACCAAGGTTTCCACTTATGGTGGCCACCATGTTAGTGAGGTCTGTGCCCGAGGGGATTTTTCAGATGAAGTTTCAGACAACAGGACCAGACCCTCTGCTGTATAAAACTGATGGTAAGAGTGGTCTGTCTGTCCCTGCCTCCCCTGGAAGCAGGCTCAGCCCCAGCCCATGGGTAGCTCCAGCAAAGGCTTGCTGAAAGGGTGGGATAATCCTGTCGAAGCCCTTGGTGGGCTGCCCACTTCCTCTCCTTCCGACTCACTTGCTTCCAAAACAAATTCTTGTTGCAAAGTCTCAGGCCCTTTTAACTCAGCATTCCTGCTTGTAACAGGATCCCTTTTGAAAAGGAGGTGAGCTGGTACAACTCAGTGCACTCGAAAGGAAAAAGATCCCAAATAATTGTTGGAAACGATCGGAAAGAAATAACTCATAGAACAACATCCTAAACCAAACAGAGGGCCAAATGTTTCAGAAGCATTTAGCTGTGAAATGGTGTGTTTTCAAAAACACAGCCACTTACCACGGGCAGGCAATGGGAGTGTGGGAGGTGATGCCAACGCCTTTCCCTTCCTCATGTGGAAAGCCCGTGGGACTGCTGCCTGCCCTGCCAGGAGCCTGCGTAAAGGCACCACCATCATCTGCCTTCACCACCAGTGGGAGAGACCCACCAGTGAGGCCCAAGGAGTGAATGGTCCATCCTTTCTGCAGCAGAGGTTTGCTGGCATCCACCTCACTTGTCTGGGTTAAATGAGAAGGACATGGAGAAGGAGGGGGAGGTTCTGGCTCCCGAAAGTACAGCTTTACAGCTTCAGGAAGATAGTTTCTTTGAGAACAATTTCCATGGTTTTCTTTCTGCTGTTAGCTCTACAGAAAGTTGAGCATCTTTAAAACCGCATTAGCTTCCCTGAGGGAGGCTTGATTTCAGATCTATTCTCAACCCAATTTGGAGCAGGGACATCAAAGGCAAGGGAAATCTGGTCCCCTGTTAACTTGGATCCATTTGGAGCTGGTCTGGGCAGTTGGAGCTGTGGTGTTCACAGTCTTTCGAAATATTTACTTATCTGACTGACAAGAGAGTTATTTAATAAGTTATGATGTCTGCAGTTTTGTGTAAACAATTTACAGTGCCATGATTGATGCTGGTCACTGTTTGGAGAGAGGCAAGGCTGATTGTATATACTGGGCTTCAGTTTGGAGAGTTCAGCCCCAGGACTGGGCAGTATTGTACCTAATAAATAACAACACTTAATCATTTGGACTCATACTGTTTCACTGCTCATAAAACTACACAAACATGGCCAAATTAAACCAATGCTTCTTTGAGCAGACCTTGGCCAGGCAAACATGAGGGACATCTGCAGGGGCACTTACTGGGCAGAAGGAAACGGCTGGTTTTCTGGGTGAATACCTTCCATTCCTGGGTGTGCAGGATCACGAGGAAAGCCTATTTCTTGGTGGAAGAGGTGTTCCCACCTCCAGTGGGGCAATGCAGGAGTGTGATTGCTATGGCTCATTGGTGTATCAGCACATCTGGTGAGCTAGAGCTACCGTAGATGAGCACAAGTCCCCATGAGACACCAGCGGAGAAATGAGAGGGCATGGACTAATGTTAAATTCAGTTTTGGTTCAGTTCAAACTCTAAACAAGTTGTTTTGTTTCTGAACTGTCAAAATGTTTTGTTTCTGGAATTAAGTGACTTGGACATGTCTGAAACAACATTTTCAGGACCATGTAGCTCTCTCAAATTTTCTGCAATTTGAGTTACTGACCTACTTGTGCTCAAAGTCAAGCGTATGACTCTCAGAACTTCCCATGAAATGGAAACATGGGGCCAGTGCAGCCACATGCAATGCAGGAGCTATGCAAGAGCTACTACTGGAAGGAACAGCTTGGAAGGAGAGGAAGAGAGAGTTCTTTTATGCTACCAAGCAGCTGTCCAGATTGGCTAGAACAGGCAAGAAATTATTATTAAAAAAAAAAAAAGATTTAAGAACTTCATTCTGGAAATACTCTTTCAGACACATTTAGCGTTAAAAGTCTATGCCAGATGCTGTGAATAAAGAACAGGAGGAAATTAAAAGGAGGGAATTGACCCTGACTCTGATACAAGACCCAAGACAGCTGGGTGAATGTGAGCTGGATAAAGGCTCCACATACCCATGCAGAGAAAAATGTGCTTCCTTTGAACAGAGCAAAGTAATGAAGTATTGATTTGAAATTATTGAACTGTGATACTAGGTCCATGTTGCTGATGATGGCCTTGTCTGATGGAGAGAAAAGTACAAGGAGGTCTTCCCAGTTCAGACTGGAAAAAGGAAAAGGAAGTCTGAGGCAGACTTTCCACGTATCGCGTTCACTACGGGAGGAAAGTAATACTCAATGCCCTCCTGATGTTCAAAACTGTTTCTGCAATCATCTTCAGCCACCAGAAAAGACTAATTGATCCCCCAGCTTCACCAACAACATTCGCTCTTGAAAGGATATATCTTTTCATTTAGTCTGTTCAAATTTGCACTTAGAACAAGAAGGATCTTGAGCAAAATGCAGCCTGCCTCTTCCTCCCAGGGGACCCTACAGAGATGCACTGCACTTACAAAAGTAAGTGAAGGTTTCAAGGGGGACTAGAGGAACAGCAGGCTGATGGCACCACTCTTGGTCTCCATGGAAATATGCCTTGATGTAATTAATGATAAAGAACCAGAACAAGAATAAAAATGATTCAGAGAAGCTCTCTTACTTCTCCTCTGTTTAGTTCCCGTGATTAAACCCACATAGAGCCTAGAATGGGGAGATGAGGCTCAATTGTATCTAAGAAACAGCATAACAAATTATCTCCTTTGCACTTCTTTTGCTGATGAGTAATCCAATTCCTACCCAAACCCATGTTGACTATGGAGATTTTGCCAATATCTGATTCATCAAGATGTTGGAAGAGTGTGGGATTAGAAATGCGGAAGAAGGACTATAGCTCTCCACCACTTATTCTTAAACACTGATCATTTCAGGCAAACTTTATAGCTGATAACAAGAACACAAGGAAATACTTTGGTCAAAATCTACCTTTAGCTAAAATGAAATAGAAACAAACAGCCTGCTAAGAGTTTGAATCTTCTTTTGGGAGGTGTGGCAGGAGAGTTGGAACTCAATGATCTTTAAGGTCCCTTCCAACTCTGATGATTCTATGATTCAATTCTATGTTTCTATGTGCAATATAAATATCTTTTCATTTTTGACGGTGAGTCCTTCTTAAATTTCAGGGCTTTGACTGAATGAGCATGTTTTATGTGTCTGGAAAGTCTTTAGTTCAGAAAATGCCTGCAAGTCCTGAAGTGATAGCTACTATTGAAAGTTATCAGAAGCCTTAGCCTCATCCCCTTAGCCATTGAGAGCCACCAAGGGTTGGCATCCCTGAGGGTAGGAAGAGACATGTTTCATCCCATCCCATGTCAATGGACAGCAGAATAACATGAAGACAAATTTGTATCTGTGGTGCAACTGCAGAAACAAAACAAGTTTCTCTGAGGGCTGGGATCAATCTGGTTCTCTCCAGCTACGGGATCTGGGGACCTCAATGTTACTGTACAACCATCTTAAGAAACCCAGGACCCTGGCATGGCTCAGGACAGAAGACCTAGTCCACACCATCTGTGGAGACACAGAAGACTGGGGAGTAGGTCAAAGCAGATCATTTGGAAAAAAAAAAAAAAGCATTAATTTCCAAGACAAAATAGTTCATGATTCATGACTATTTGGAAACAAATAAGAAATAAGAATTACACAAAAGCCCCATTTTTTTCTTTGAGGAACCACAGAATTAATTGAATGTAATTTAGTTTGCAGCAAATGCTAAGTCCCAAGGCACAGTGTTGTGATGGTCAAACTAATCATGTCATACATACTGGTTTAATTCAAACCAAAACTGTAGAAAAAGCCTGATGGGATATAACCAGTAGCTAGCTGGGAATAGAGGTGGGATGGCAGCAGGGTCTTCATCTCCAATACATCAGGCAATTCATCAAGCCATTATGGTTTTGAGTTAGCACCCATGAGGTGACCTCACTCTTTCCTTGGGCTGTGTGCAGTGAAAGGAGCTGGCTGGACCAGCCAGGGTTGCAAATTAGGAGACGGCAGCTCTTCCAGAGCTGTGCAAGAAAACTTAAGCACAGACCTGGCTGCTTCATTCATGAGGTAATATTCACTTGTAATCATCACATTGAAGTTGTAACTTCAACAGCTTCCTGGATTTATTTCTTCTGTGACAACTTCAACTAGGACATCCCCAGTAAACATCTCCAGTCCTTGGACTGTCAGTGTCCACTCCACCCATCCACTTTTATCCAGGATCAAATTTTAGGGCACTGTTTGCCACAACATCCAGGCAAGCATTTTCTTGTTTTCTTCCATGATACTTGGGGCATCTTCCTGTATGCATCCACCACTCCCTTTCCTTTTCTCTTTCAGTTCCCCAGTGAATCCCTGCTTAAAACTCCTCCTTGTGACATCCTTGACAAAGGTGAGACTGTGGTTTTGCAGCGAGTGTTGCCTGTAATGCTGTCCAACACCATCTCACAGCTTCTTAGCACTCCTTCATCTCTCACTAGCTGTCTGTAGGCAGCTTTGGTCTTCTCACGTTGTCAGCTCCTGTGGACCAATGGCTGTTCTTCTGGTCTTTTTTTCTACACCATCTCACATAGCTGAGTCACAGTGTGTGCACGGGGCTTCTGGGAGCTAATGAAGATGATGAAAATTCACTGCCTAGCTTTGTGGAAGGAGAGCCATATGGGATGATCCATAGCCCACAGCCATACAAGAGGTGAAGGAAACCACCTCTCCCTGCCACTCCATCAGGAGCGGAAGCAAGCAGACTGCAGCTCCCTACCTTTCAATGTGGAAATCACTTCAAGTGGCAAAATGGAAACCCTGACATTTCACCATCTGTCTGCAAATGCTGCATATGTATTGCATGCAAAAATAGGCTATAAGAATACTGTAAAGACTGAAAAGCACACAAGGCAAGAGATGCCAGAATTAGGCCTCCCTTGTGCTATGTGTTATGATACACTTGCTAATTAGATGATCACACAGTATTTTGCTAGAGGTCTCAGCTGTATCCCACGGTATAGGATGGCCTGTCTTCACTGGAGAAGATGTTACATAAATTTCTTTTTCCTTAGTGTTCAATGTGGTCCTAGGCTGTATTTGCTGCCCAAGTTCTCCTCTGAATAAAAATGGCTGATTTTCCCAACACTTGGAAAATTTCAGTGGCACACCTCCCCATAGTATCTTGTTACTTCACAAGTGTCTCTGAGTTCTGTGACTCTGCGTGGTGGTGCTTTAACCACTTCAACAAAATGGAAATGGAGGGAAAAGCCAAGCATGCAAGTGACCAGCTTGATCACACCAGGCACCAATTCATCAGGGCTGTGGCTTGGTCACTCATCCCAGCTGTCACACACCACTGTGACCTTCCCTGCAGGCAAGACCCGTGCTCACATCCACCCTTACAGGCTTCACAGGTCCCACAGGCCAGTCCTTCAAGGTCATGAGCTGAGACCAAGGGGTGGCCAACAGCCCTAGCTGGGCCCGGGGCTGTGGAAGGGTGTTCAGCATCAGGTGGCACTAGATGCTAGAGGCAGACCTCCCATTGACTCCCACCCCAGGAGAGGCCATTTGGTGCCAGGGTCTGATGGCATGTGCAGACAGGGGGGCACACCCCACAGCTACTGACTGCGGACTGGGGAAACCCTGAGTGTGACCCAACACAAAGTACCCTGGAGAGTGTAATTTGGGAGAGTGGAATTGAAGCCAGTTCTGCAAGGTAGTGCTCTTCTTCCCAAGAAGGAATGGTGGATGGGGCACCTCAAATTTCACATCAGACTGTGATGTGTCCAGACTCTCACCA
>BJBW01011565.1:481-15340 GCA_004320125.1 Scolopax mira
ACCATACTGACAAACTGTCAAGGGGTAGAAAACATCAAATGAACACAGAGCAGTGATTATTAATACCAATTGATGGAGAACAAACAGGAGTACACAATCATGTAGCTGTCATAAGACTAGCACAGCAGACAGACAAAGGCTGATGCAATTTAAAGCCTGCTTCTACAGTTTAATTTACTCAAATTTGCAATATGATGACTTTTTTGTTAGCCTGTACTGGAACAACATTTTGTGGTATTGGCTGCAGGATTCAGAACCACTACAAAGAGTCCTTAAGCCCAATTTACATCAAACCACAGCCTCTGTTACATACGACTACAGTTTCATAGCAAGAATTCTTCAAAGCCTTAATCACCTTGAAATCACCAAGAAAGAGTAATTCCTTAGATATTTAACCACTGGATTTTTTTTTATTTATTTAACCCTCATCAATATCTGTGAAGAAGCGGAAAATATTTGAATAATTAATTAAAATCCATGGCCTACAACCTCTTCCAGGTGTTGCAAGAAACTTGTCTCATCTGTTCTCTACAGAAGCCACTGGACTTACACCCAAGGAGAGTCAAGCAGAGAAGGCTGTATTTTAAATGTGTGAGCCAAATCCCCACAGCCTATCCTGGCATGACACAGACACGCGGGTACAGCCACATTTGTAATTACATCATCTATATAATAACTGCTATGAGCAGCAGCTCATAGAAAGCATAGTTCATACTCCAAGGCATCACCTCAACTCTTCAAAGCTAACACAGAAAAAAAATAAGTATTAAGATTTTTTTTTCCTGACTATTAAACAAGAACTATTCACAGTTACGAGTTCAAATTATTGCGAACTTTAAAACGTTTTAGAACAGAAAAGCTGAGAAGTCATTTTTCCTTCTACTTTTCAGGCAAGACACCAGTTCAGGCGTAGATATGGTCAACAGCACTACAGAGGTCATGAAGGCCAAGGGAAACTTCAGCCCAAGGTTTCTGGAATTTATTTATAAACCAAAAGACATCTAAACTATGAATTAATTCTACTTTTACATGACTTGCAAGCCTTTTAGTAGCATTTCCATTATTTCCAGATAGGAGTTTGGCATTACAAGGAAGGAGGTAACCCTCTCCCACCTTACACACACACACATATATAAAAAAGCAGTTTCTTATGTGTTTCAAAAAGCCACTGTTAAATTTTAACAGTGTACAATAAAAAGGTACCAAAAGAAAAAAAATCCACCAAAATATCATGCAGTGTCCTTTACATAAAAACTAGTGAATCTTTCAACGATTATTTAGAATGGCTTTTTATTTGGAACATCCTTAAATACAATTTTATAATTTGGGAGAATTCAAAACCGTTTTTTTAAAAAAAGGTAACGATAAGAATACACTTCTCTCTACTTTTACATAAATACACCTCAAAATAATGAGTTTCATACAGAATGATTTCAAAAGTACAGTTAAGAGCTCATGCTTTCTAACGTTTCCTTAGTATTAAGTGGCACTTCTAACAATAAGAGGAGAAAAGAGGCTGTTGCATCTCAGGAACTCACCGAAGCTGCAAAGTTCTGCAATCCATCCCTCTCCATCATTATTGACAACTACTGACATTTCTGCTTTATGCATTTGCCTTTCTATGGCCACCTCTCTCCGACTGCAGCGTTAGCAGTTACACAGCACTTCCCAAATACAGCTCAATTCCATCTGAGGAACTGCATCTAACAGCACAGGGCCAGAAAGACTGGCCAACTGCTTCTGTGTTCACACACAGGTTACTCTCTCCTAGCTGAAGAGCTGACTTAGGACTTGAAGCAGTAGATTCCAAGTGAATGCGTGTCTTTGACTCCTTGACTACACTTCACATCAGAACTTTACACCAACTATAGAAATATTACTAGGAAAGCCCAGTGGGAGCTTCAAACTGCTGACAGCATCTCTATGAGGTATTTGTAAATGTTACACACAAGCATCACAGCAATAATCTAATTAAAGCCACTCAGCTGGAAACATATCACATAATACAGCCAGCTCTCTTCTACCATGTAGCATCTTAGATAAGTAAGAATTATTCAGGGTATAAAAGACGTCCTGAAATAGTTAAAACATAGTAGCTTTGAGAACATGCCCAAGTTTAAAAACTGCGAATTGTACCCGTGGTTTTAATATGAGAATACCCGTTGTTACTCTAAAGAAGGTGTTTCATTTTTTACAATTTCCCCTCTTTTAGCATTTCAAGTCTGCACTGCCATCAGCATCTGCTCCTATCAGGATCACAGGGCAAAGGCAGTGATACAGGTTCACAAAAGAGCTGGCAAGGGAAGAATGAGGCACAGTAAAGCTCCTAGAAAGTCTACTTGCAGATTGCAAATGAAGTATTTTTACAAAGCTTACCTTATCCCAGGATCCATTTTTGAAACCACTAAGTATTGCTTTTTAGCTACAAGTTCATCGGTTCAGAAACATCCATTTGAGAGCAGGATCAAAACTCCAAATCCACTACATATATAAATATATATATACACACACACATACGTATACATGATGATCACTACCAACCTACTTGGCATTTATCCAAAGAGCTGACGTGGCAGAGTGGTGACTGTATAGCCTTCTAACTGACAAAACTGTAGTTTTAGATTAATTATTGTTTTCTCAAACGACACTTTAACATTCACATCAGTTTCAAAAGAACCTGATGAAGATTCAAAAGAACCTGGCAGAGCCAGGTGACAACTGTCTTGGACTAATCCCATCCTCAGATCCCTTTTTGTTGTTTTCAAATGTATACCTTCTCAAATCCCCCACCTCTCCCCTCCAGGTAAAGGTACATAATTTCCCCAATATCTGCATTCTTCCTATCCCCAGACAAGTTCACCTGTGATTAAACCAAACCTGAACAGATTTGGTTTGCCTGCTGCACCTGCAGGCTCACACCTAGAGAAACAGCTACAGACGAACACCCAAACAGCATGGACACCAAAGCAGGGAAAGGGGACTGAGAAATAGAAATTTTAACACACACACAGAGCTGGCAGCAAAGCTACACTCGTGGTTTTTGCTTCTTTCTGTGTTTAAAAAGCCTGGGAGGATCTTGTGACCTCTCCCTCTCTGCATTACGAAGTCGCATCTATTAAGAGAGAAGGTCACACCTTCTCCAAACATTGCATCACTTTCTCTATTAGAGCAAGACACTTAAGCAATCCTGGTCCCTTTACTTCCAAACAATGAATAAAAATGGGAAGAGGTGTACTACAGGATGCAGAATCCTTAACTCTAAGTTTCCTCCCCTCCTTTCCCTTTTTGGACACCGTGGCAAACTTATTTTGCCACGACCTTCTGCATATGTTTTCCTCTGGGACTTGCTGTTAAGCCAAACAGACACGCTTATACAGGAAAATTTAATAAGTCTTAAAACACCCTTAAAAGCAGTTATGAACAAGACCATCACAGGTTTCACAGCGTTCAAACCCAGGAGCAGCAGCGCCACATCTGGTGACAGCCAGGGGACACGGCATGCTGCTGGGACACCTAACGGTGTTGCATGAGCCCAAAATCCCAACACACGCTCCCAAAGTGGAGCCAAACAGCTCAGAAGGCTGCCCTGCATATCAAGAAGTGCCACAACTAATTAACTTTCCTGATAACTTTATAGTTAAGTTCCCTTCTCGTTTAGTGATGCCTTCCTTGGTTAAAACTGCTCGCCCACCCTTTCTCCTGTCAGCCTTATTCTACAGGTTCCCTCAAAATGTTTGTAGGAAAACTGTATTCTTTTTATTTTAAAAGATTATTAGTGAAATAGTGGCCTGGCAACATTCCAACCTTTCCTTAAAAGAAGGACATACCATAAAAAGATACGGATGTGCTTGTAAGAAGTAACCTACAGCTAAGTCACCTTTTACACAGTAACACAGAAAGTAAAAAAAAAGTCCATCTGGATCTGGATGGTTCTGATGAATGCTATATATATATATTTATAAAGATTTAGTACATATTTTTACTATATATATATATAGTATAAAGCATCCAGCATCATCCCAGTTACCCTAAATCTAAATCATTTCAGTCCCATCAGACGACTGAAGAAAACTTCCCTTCCCATTGCACAGGAAAGAGCACAGAACCTTTACTCTGTTTCAAAATTAGTTTTTATATATTTTTTTTTTCCCCAATCGGACTAGTGTTTTGTAAAACATCAGAAAAGATACAGTGTGCTCTCACAAATGTCCTATGTATTTCACTCTGGCTAATTCATTTTTCTCAGCAGGCTAGTCCGAGGTCAGAAGTAGTTTCTACTACTGAACTACTCTACCACTGAGTAGTTTTTACCCCTGAAATAAGTAGCACTTGTTCAGAAGAAGTACAGATTCTGAAGGAAAATACACAGTTGTTGAGCACAGTTGTAGCACTCTACAAAATACAGTGAGAAATTCTCACCCAAGCCTCACAGTACACACTACATGTGGCACCACTTTCTTGTCCACACCAAGGAAGGGGAAACCTTTCAATTTTCCAAAGCCTTTTGAAGGCTAGCAAATCTTTCCTGTTAGTAACAGTCTCCATCCTTCCCCTGGTGTCCAAAGGTGAGATTTCTGATTCCATAGGTCCAGGTTCAACACAAAAAAACCCTATCCAAAACCAAAATCAAAATCCTTCAACTGTAACTCGTAATGCAATACTACTTGCTTTTCAGGAAGTCATTTTATGCTCCCCTATATACTTTAAAAGGCAACTGCTACAGATTCAACTATCCACATGTGCTGGAAGACTTTAGGTTAACCTTTAATTAACATTTTTAACTACATGAAACAGATATTTACATTTTATAGGTAACAACTTGCAATGAATTGTCTGTTATCATTCCAAAATGAAAGGCCGGTACCTTACTAAGCTTTCCGGCTAAAACTCCCGACTGGAAATACTTTTGATATACTTTTGGTAATGCATAAGAATTTTCAATAGCATAACCCCCATATTCATTCTTATTTACTAAGTTCAAGTGTTGGGTTATGAAATTACCTAAGTGGAGTCTTCCACTAAGCAAGACTGACTTTGAAAAATCCAACGGGCTGGGATCCCTTTTAGGCCAAACAAAGTCATCAAATGAATCATTGCAGTCATCAAATCAGAAGGGTTTCTCAAAGGAAAAGAAGTTCAAGAATTAGCTCAAGATAGAAACTTTTAAGAAAAAAAAATATCTCACTTCCTCAAACTTTTCCTAGACTAGGTGTTGTGTAGCACAAAAATTCAAGGTGTCTTTCCAGTCCTCAGTCAGAATTTTTCATACATTTTCTCTTCAGAAGGCTATTTGCTTTACAATTAGGGGGAACTGCATGACAGTTTCAGAGAAGAAATAACATGCACGCTCAGCTTTGAAAAAGACCGGGGTTTTCTAAACAGCTCTAGCGTTGAGTAAAGTTCAAAATACAGAGTAAAGAAACCAGACAGCAATGAAACAGAAAGCCATTACAATTTGGGTAAAAGCAAAATTGATAGCCAGCACAGACATCTACAAACGTACACGTTTTTAAAGGAGAGCTATGACCAGCTTGCAGCTCTACGATGGGATGAATAAAATAGTCCCATGAGCTATCTCGCTCTGCTGCTGGCCCGGGGCATTCTCCAAACGCTCACAATCAGCAACGAAGTCCTTGAGCTCAAGTAAGACGAGCAACTTGCAGCAAGAAAATCCCTTGGTTTGGGAGAAATCTTGTAAAGATAAAAATAATGTGCACTAAGGACTATCGGGACCCATAAGGGACATATACAACCTCAATAATGGTCTTTCCCCATATCAACCTATCCCCCTAGTGACCCTACTGCATTTACACAACCACTGTGATCTGATCTCAATACAGACTACTGCTGAAAGGGTAAATCACCCTCCCTTTCTCTACACTACACTCTTGTTGTAGCAACTAAGCAAAACGAGGGAATTGATCACCTCGCAGGAGGTTGTGTGGGAAGGATGGAAAAAAAAAACCAAACACAAGAGAGAGAGACCAAGCCATCTTTAGCGACATGATTTCCAACACCCAACTCAAGTTGGAGGCTCATAGAAGCACGAGCATCCCTTCTAGCCAACCCTCAAATTAGTCAGAAGCAATCATGAAACCATGGCTTAAAGAAGGTGCACCAAGAAGAACTGCAGACCACACCACCAGCAGCTTCTGAGCCCAACACCTGTTTCCAATCAAACTCAACTGAGCAGCTTGATTCTCTTAGATAAGGAAGTTCCTACAAGTTGTGTGAAAACAGATGGCCCCGTAAAGAAAACAGACTTTGTACTCTACCACTCAAGAGCATAAGCTTCAAACATGTTAGGTGCCAGAGAACCAGGAAGAGGGAAAAAAGGCAGCAATGAAGGGCAGACACCCCCCCGCCAAACCCCTGATTTAGAACTTGGATCTTTTTCAACATCATACTCAACCAAACATAAGACAGATGCATTGAAAAGCAGATTTCCTCAGTATCATCATATATGATGGGGAGGGGTGGGGGCAGATACATAGGAAACAAGTGGAAATATATGTACCAAAACTTACTATAAAAAAAAAAAATCCAAAGGAAAAAAAACCAAAACAAGGAATTAGGTGAGAGATACAGTAACCTGGGATTGAATGTTATTCAACAATCCTCAGTGTTTGGCAATGAGGCTTACTTTTAGACTCCAATAAGCTCATTAAATATTTGACAGGATATTATGGAAACATTTGTGCTACTGAAACAGCAAGTCATTTTTCCTGGAGTTTATTACAAGTGTTCATTACTTCCAAATAAACCGTAATTCAGCAGCATTTTATTCCCCTTGAAGAGTGTAAGATGAAAGGTACTGGGGTCCAAGGTTAAACGTTCTCATCTTGGGTGGTAAACTAGCCCCTAAGGCTTTGTGGCATTGGATAAACAAAGGAAGATATAATTTTTTTAAAAAATCTAATGAAGTTTTTGATACCAAAAACCACCAAGTAGCAACACATAAAAATCTAGAAGTGTAGTTAACAAATGCCCACCTCTTTTCTTCTATTGTCTCCAAAAAGAGAAAATAAAAAGTTTTGTTTCACTGGAATCCAGATTCCTACACTCTTATGTTCTGTACAAGAACACAAGTCTTAGCTATTAAAGCTACACAGTAAGACACAAAGATACCCAATTTAAATGTACAGGTGATAAATATTTTGGAAGACTCTACTAACGTGAACCAAACAAAAGACTTTCAGTAGTCTGTCCCACCAGTAGGGCCTGAAAGCAAACAATTGTTTCATGTTAGAAATGCTTTGGTAAATATTCACATAAACCTAAACACTGACTCAACCCAGAATCCTGACATACCTGTAGCAGCTTCAGAGTTATTAACCTAATGGGTAACTGGCACTAATAATACACAGAGAAGCTCAGCAGTTTTTGACATTTTAGTTCTTGCTCCTGCCACCCATAGAAATTACACTTCATTAACATCAAAGACCTTTCATTAACTGCTTACTGTCATCCCTGCTACTTACAGTCCTAACAGGTCAAACACCTTCCTCCTTCAAGTCCTAGTTTGACATCTGATGCCACCCTACCTCTGATTGTCTAAGCAAAAGCCACCTCCTGCCTGCCTCGGGCTGTCACCCTCACTCCACACCATCCTCCCTCCCTCTGTGGACAGCTTAAACCAACGGACAATGCCAAAAAGCAGATAATCAAACTACAAGAAAATTAAGTGCTATATATGTGGAAAATTGCTTCCATACACTGAGAGATTTCGGCTCATGTCTGATCTAAAAGAAAAATAACCAAAAGTTAGAAATGTTATCTTCTTTAGAGGGAGAGACTTGTGCCAGATACCACTTTTGGAAATAACGATGCCCAAATTCACACAGAAGAAACTTAGCCAGTCACGTTACTTCCCAAATAAAAAGATTTAATCAAATTATGTTCTTGTGTTCTAACGCAAGGGAAAAATATTGGGAATAGAAACAGTATTTCTACAGTGTTTAAGTGCCTGACAAATACTTGCACAAATCTTGTTTTATGGAGAATTGGGGGCTAAACTGAGCAAACCACCTTCTTTTTGACGGCAGCAAATGGTACCTACTGCCCTTGAGAATTTGGATTTAAAAAAAAAAAAAAGAAGCGTATACATTTCAGATATGTTGCCTACCTTAATCAGACCTGTATTTAATACTGCACATTGTTAACATATATTTAAATATTGCTGATAGGTAGCAAAATGTTATTATTTTCATTCCACAAAACGGGAAACCGCAGGCAAGAGCTTAAATGACCATGAAAAAAACCTTTAAGTGACCAAAGAAATGCAGTTATGTCTCCAACTGCTGACCAGCTCTTCTACTGTTACCTAATACATCTTCTACTTCTCCACTTGAAATTTTATTTCATGTTCACCCAGTAAATACCATTACAGCATGCAACAGAGAACACACGCCGAAAAGTCAGAATCACAGAAGCAAAACATCTAGCAGCGGTCAATATTAAGAAGCAACTTTTAGCAATACAAGATACAAATGTTTTAGAAGCCAAGAACAACAGCATTAAAGAGCAGTACTTGTTTTCTAATTGTCTCAAAGCAAGGACTTTCTAATTATAATCAAATGAATCAAGACCAGGCAAATCCAATAAAAGCCTTGTACAAAAAACAGTGCATTCAAGTCCTGAAGTTTACACTGAGCAAAGCTATACCTAAAAATGCTGCTACATCAGATGCAGCATAGTTTGAATTGTTTATATCTACCATCTGAGATCTTTTGGGTTGCTTTTAGTGCTTAACTAACAGAAATACAATAAAAGAAGATAAAGTTATCTCCCCTTCCACTTAGGACTATCAAACAAATTTCATCGCGCCTGTGGTATTTTAAAATTTCAGTTTGTATTTTAAGATGGTAAAACCATCTGACCTGGCATTTATGGTACCTTTGTTCTAAATCAGATACTAAAAGATTGTCCGTATCGCACCAGATGCGACAGCAGAAGGCTGATGGGGCACGAAAGGGAAGCCACAGTCTTATCTTACAAAGATTAATATTCTCTGTAGCAACAAAAATGCATCTTCCATCTCCTCTGCAGCATCTTACATTACTGACTGCTAAAAAAAAAGAAACAGATTGTTTTTTTTTCCACCCTGAACCTTTGAGAAGGCCCCCATACACAGATGTTTTGCATATACTGGTGATTTTCAATCAAGAAAAGCTTAGGCCTTTTTGCACCCACCCCCCCAAAAAAAAAAAAAAAAATCAAGTGAACTGCAATAAAAGAAAATAATTTGCTGTCATAAAACAGAGGAAGTCGAGCCTTTCAATGGTTTCCTGTTGAGGAAAAAAATAAATCTGCTTGAAGTACAGGGTAGCAAGCCATTAGCCCAATTTAACCTAGGAAATTGGAAGAGCCTGTCTAACTATTAGCCATTTAAGAATTTAAAAGTTAACCAACATCCTGTCTTATGGAGACAAAGCCATCATTAAACTGTGGAAAATCTCTCTGGTTCCATCCCTTGCTCTTCTGAAAAGTTCCAATGACACCATCTCGTGTCTATCTGCAAAGCCTCGCTCGTTAAAAAAGGCTATTAAAAGTGTTTAAGATGCCAGTATAATCCATACAGCATCTAGTGATTTAAAAACATCTTGCTGCGGCGCCAATTCCCACCAGGATTCCTCCTGTGGGGCTGGAAAAGCCTCCCTCCTCTCCCCGAGTTTTGCATCAACCTAACAGGGAACTGACATATTAAGGAAAAAAATTAATAATAATAATAATTAAAAAAAAAAAGTGTTTCCGAGTAGTTTTGCCAAGTTTTTCAGAGAGCCCAGAGACACGGGATGGGCAGAAAGGGAAGAGAGAAAGGAGCCGAGCATCTCCCCGGCCTCCTCTTCCTCCTCCCTCCTCCTCGCACGGCCGCTTCCCGCGCAGCGCTCCGGGGGAACGGCGCCTTTCCCCACCGGCGGCTTGCGGGACACGCACCGGAGCCAGGCAGGGCTGTACCACCCGCACCGACCGCCGCGAAAGGGAAACGGATCCACGGCGGGGCCGGGGGAAAGGCCCTGGCGGCTGAGGAGAAAGCGCTGCCGCCGCCACCACGGAGGGGAGGGCGAGGGCCGGTGGCAGCGGCGGGAAGGGCCCGAGGTGGGTACCCGCTCCTACCGGGGCCGCTGTGAAAGAAGCCCGAAAGCCGCCTGCCGGAGCGGGATCTCCGTCCCCTCCTCACACCCCGCACTCACCCGGGCGCGATGACCTGTCCGGGCCGCGCACACAGCTCCCGCACCACGCCGGGCCGCTCCGCTTTCAGCTTGCGCTCGGGGCCCGCCCGCTGCGGCCGGGTGCTGGCGCCGCTGGCGGCGGGCGGAGGGGAAGCGGAGGAAGAGGAGGAGGAGGAGGAAGAGGCGGCGGGGCGCTGGGCCGGAGGCAGCGGGGCGCAGAGCGCCAGCACCGACCCGATCTGCACCGCCGTCCCCACCGACACCTTCCACTCCAGCAACCGCAGCGGCCGAGGGCCCGGCGCCCGGATCTCCGTGATCAAACCCGACGGGGCCTCGCCGCCCCTCTCCTCCTCCGGCCCCTCCATCGTCCCCGGTCGCTATGGCAACGCCGCGGGCCCGGAGCCACCACCGGGAGGAGGGTGGGGGAATTGAGGGGGGGCTCCTCAACAGTCACCGGCAACGCCGACTGCCAGCGAGGTCACGGCCGCTCTGCGCATGCGCCACGCACCGAGCGTCCGGCCGGGCTTAAAGGCACAGGCGCAGCCGGCTCGAATCACGGGGGCGGGGCCGTAGCGCGGATGGTGGCGGCAAGCGGAGGGCGGGGAGCCGACTACAAGTCCCAGCGTGCCCCGCGCGTCCCGCCCCCGAGCGGCCGCTCGGGGGCGGGGCGCGCGGGGCACGCTGGGACTTGTAGTCGGCTCCCTTCCCGCCGGAAGAGCGGGGCACCTTCCCTGGGTCGTAGAATCATAGCATTGTCCAGGTTGGAAGGGACTTTTAAGACCATCGAATGCAACCATCGACCTAACTCGGCCAAAAAGCAAAAAAGCACATCTCTAAGCACCAAAGTCCTTTTCTAGGCGTTTCATACATCGAAGGTTTCATGCAAACTAGGGCATGTTTAAAAAAAAACAACCCCTCTGCGTGCCATTCCAAACCAAGCCACCAGAAGAGGAGCTTCACCAGAAGAGTCCAGTCCTTCCTCACAGAGTTACCCAATTCCCTTGCCTTTTCCTCTTCCCCTTTGGCAAACCGTTTAATTTCAGGAAGATTGGGGAAAAAAAAATAATCGTTCTTTGCTTTTGATGGCTCCTGTTCAAGTCACAACTACGACTGCACAGATGCAAAATTAATTTATTTATTTATTTAAATTTAAAACTAGACCATTAGACTGGGATATCACATATCAGGTTATTTTAAGTAAAGGACTCACTATTTTTTTTCTGAAAGATATGCCTTTGCCTGATACACCGCGAATACTATTTCCAAGCATAAAGCTGGCAATTTTTCTTACCTCCCCATCTCTAATGCTTGTTCAGCGAGGACACCTAATCTTTGTTACTTCCAGAGTTGACATGTCTGGGCCTGGGAGCTCCAGGGCTGGAGCCAGCTGGATTTTGGTAGGGAGAAGCCTGACCATGCTCATGACCTGTGGGTACTCTTCAAACAGCAGGTTCTCCTGAGGGCTTTTCCTCCTAGCGCACCTGTAACGATACCTTCGAACAAGAACGGTGTGGGGAGGTGGGGATTTGGCCCATGAGACGTTGCTGTGAACTTTGTGACAAGATTGGGTGGTGAGGCCACTACCATCACCAGCAACTAGGGAAACTCTCAAATGAAGGTTTCTGTGGATCTTCTACCAGCTCTCTGTACACAGGGTAGAATTGCAGAACGGTTTGGATTCAAAGGGACCTTAAAAACCCTCTAGTTCCAGCCCCCCCTGCCATGGGCAGGGACACCTCTCACCAGACCAGGTTGCTCAAAGCCCACCTGGCCTTGAACCCTTCCAGGGATGGGGCATCCACAGCTTCTCTGGGCAACCTGTTCCGGTGTCTCACCACCCTCACAGGAAAGAATTTCTTCCTGATATCTAATCTAAAACTTCCCTCTTTCAGTTTAAAACCATTACCCTTTGTCCTGATACTACACTCCTTAACAAAGAGTCCCTCCCCATCTCTCCTGTAGCCACCTTCGGGTACTGGAAGGTGCTAGAAGATCTCCCTGGAGCCTTCTCTTCTCCAGCTGAACAACCCCAGCTCTCTCAGCCTGTCTTCACAGGAGAGGTGCTCCAGCCCCCTGGTCATCTTTGGGGCTCTCCACTGGACCTGTTCCAACAGGTCCAAGTCCTTCCCGCATTGGGGGTCCCAGAGTTGGATGCAATGTGATCATACATGGATGCACTGCATGATCACACGTGTTTTCCAGATCCCTTTCTGGTACAACAAACTGAAGGGAGCTGCTTTTTGGGAAGCCTCAAGGTCACACAGTAAAGGGGGCTGTTGGCTGTATGGTCCTTCGCTCGTTTGCTAGAGAAGTTGGAAGGTTTGTTATGAATGAGGCTGAGGAGCTGTAAGAGGAATATTTCAGTTTCATTGTGAAGGAGTTTGGACACTGCTTAGGAGTGTCCAAATATTATTTCCTCATTCTCTTTCTGCTCCAGAGTTCTTGTCCAAGGCAGGTGTCTTCAAGCCACTGTTTCATGAAAGTGTTTGGTAAATACTCTGTCCTGGGGTGTGTGAGCAGAGGGTAATGCTGCCTTGCCCTTATTGGAGGGATTTACTTATAAGAATTTTTGTTATTGTAGTGTCCTGGTTTGAGGCAAAACAGAACAGAATTTTCTTTTCAGCAATTTTGCTTTTCACTTAAGTCTCACCTCACTAACTGCGCTCTCGGAAATTAACAACGTATTTTCCATACAGTATCTGCTCCAAGAGTGGGGAGCGAGGAGAGGACAGGACAGGTGACCCAAACCTGATAGACAGGGTATTCCATCCCATCTGCCAGGGGATAAAAGCTGAGGGATCAAAGAGGTCAGCTCTCTTTCTTCAATGGCCAGTGTCCAAGGAAGACTCTGTTCATCTGCCTTTGATCCTGGTCCGTGCATTCCTGAGTCCAGTTCCCACCATCTATTGCTGAGTCCAGTCTGGGCCTTTCCCAGTGCCTACTACCGACTTGATCATCATCCTGTGAGCTTGATACTGGTTTTGTATATATTGTATGTTTCTCATTACTTTCTTATTAATATTATTATCTTGGTGTCATTTTATTTTAAATATTTCATCAGTTTAGTTTCTTTTCAACTCATCATTTTCTGTCCTCTCCTCTGAGGGGAGATGCTCTCCCTACTCTGAAGGGGTGAGAGGTAGGAGAGAGCATCTGTCATTCATTTTAGTGCCCAGCCCAGCCCAAACCGTGACAATTAGTGTTTGAACGGTGGGAAATAAGTAAAGGATAAGGCCACACAGTGAACACTGGATTTAAAACCAAATGCTGAACGTTAGCTATGTGGGCTCCAGCTGTTCCTTGTATTTTGACTAGCAGTCTTAATTCTTATGTTCCCTAGTGTATATTATTCCGATAATATTCTTTTAATGCTGCGGTGTGCATGCAGTAAAGCTACATCATAAAAGGCGAGTCGTTTCCTTTTTGCGTACTACTCCTTCTTTACAAGGCTGCACAGTTCTCACTGGGGAGACTGGTAGTATCTGTCTACTACATATATTGCTCTCTTTGCCATTTCTTAATCTGAAATAAAAATAAACAGCACCGAAGAAACAGGTCCACGTTCTTTTGCACGTGAAAACTGAAGTTTATACCACCAATGACCACTGAGGAGGTATCATGGTTTAACCCCAACTGGTACCTAGGACCACACGACCATTCACCCACCTCCCCTCCGCCCCAGTAGGGTAGGGAAAAGAGGGAGAAGGAGGAGAAAAAAAAAACCTCATGGGCTGAGATGAAGACAATTTAACTGTAATGGAAGAGATATTGGTAATAATAAAAATAGTAACAATAATAACAATATTGGTAAATCTTTTACAAAATAAAGTACTGCAACACAAGTTGCTCTCATCACCCGATGTCTGATCCCAAGCAGCGATCACTGATTCCTGCCCCCTGACCAACCCCAATATACACACACAGAGCATGAGGTCTATGGTATGGAGATCCTTTTGACAGCTTGTCCTGTCTGTGCTCCCTCTAAACTTCTATGGGAAGCTGAAAAAAGTCCTTGACTTAATAAACTAAAACAATATGAGCTATCAACATTATTCTCATATTAAATCCAAAACACTACTAGGAAGAAAATAAACTTTGTCCCAGCTGAAACCAGGTCATGAGGGCACCAGGGAGCTGTACCAGGAAGTGCTGACTTGCAGCATTTCTCCTCAACATTCATCAGACAGGTGTTTTTAGCTTGCACCCAGGCTTCTTTCTTTTGGGGCATGGATTGATAATGTTCTGCTCAGGGGCAGGAGGCTGAGGCCTGCCTCAAGAGTGCAAAGGGAAAGAGAGAGCCTCAAAGAGCAGGAGAATTCATCAGGAATTTTCCTATTGATAACAGTTTTATAGACTTCCAAGTCTAGAAAACCCCTGTTCCATCAAGAGCGGTAGTCATGATAGTCAAGAGAAGACTGAAACAGTGTCTGAGGTGGGAAGAGACCTCTGGAGATCATCTAGTCCCAATCCCCCATCTCTAAGTAAGGCAACTGGCAGGGTACTCAGGGCCCTGCCTGGCTGTGTTTTGAACGTCTTCATGGATGGAGACTCTATATGCATCATGCATGGCTGAGCAACTCGTGCCAGCATTCATAGAACCATAGGATGGTCCAGGACAGAAGAGACCTCCAAAGGTCATCTAGTCCAGCCTCCCTGCAGTCACAGGGACACCCCCAACTAGACCAGG
>BJBW01011566.1:0-64232 GCA_004320125.1 Scolopax mira
CAGCCAAATGGTATGCCACAATTGATATCGCCAATGCAGCCAAACCACGACATAGGCTTGTTTTCGTGCAGCTATTAAAAGCAAGAGTCTAACCTAATCCATACACACACACACTTCACAAGTTCAGTTACTAGATTAAGCAGTGGAATAAATATGGTATAAATTTTCTGATATACTTACCTTATGACAGTAGTCTCAGTGAATTTAATGGAAGTAATAAATAGTGAAAGATGAAACATTTAACAGAGTAGTTGAAAAGGGGATTTATAGCTGTTAACATTGTTTTAGGTAAGAACTTTCTATTAGATTCTAGCAAATAAAGTTCAGTGACTTTAAGTAATACTAACATTACATTTTCAATTAGTAGTAGAAAAACATCTTCCCATGGGAAAGTTAATTTATGTGACTGCTACACAATTTTAAAACATAAATATTTTGTTAAACAGTTTTGCTTGTAATTACACCTTTATGGTATGCATTTTATTTGTAGGCTTTGCTTTGGTAAATTAATGGTATTCAAGGACATGTTTGTCTTATGCTGAGATCTACTCTTGATAAATTATATAAATTATATAAATTATGAAAGCTCCATCCAGTCAGTTATCTTCCATAACTTTAGGTGAACTAGCAAGTATATAATTATTGCTCTAATAACACAATATGCCTAGCATTTTTGATTTCTTTTTACTTGCTGTATGCATATGTCATTAACTGAACCTATCTCAGAGGCCTTTTGACTATTTCATGACCAAAGGACAAAACCACTTAATGTGGTCAGAGTGAAAGCAGTGAGGGATGCATTTCAAAAGCCACAGATGAGAAGGTCTCTCAAATATATGAATGCTGAGATAGACACACAGATGCAGACATATATACAGAGATCTAAACTGACATAGTGAATGATAAAAATACATACTATATCGATAAAAATAGGTCTTAAAATTCATATTAAGCTGTGAAATTGAAAATTCCAGTTCTAACTTTTGAGAGGATATGGGGAGGGAGGAAAATATTGCTGTATTAAACTTAAATGTAAACCATTTACTTGAAGAATGACTATTTATATTATAAACTCATGCAAAACCTTTATGCTATTATGATATATCACAATGAATTTCCACAAAGTAGAAGTCTTACTCCAGAAGAGGAATCAACTACTAATAAAAAGCAGCGCAAATATTCAGTCCATATCAAGGAAGAGGTTAATTACATTCCTTTCCTGAGTCGTTCATATTTAACTCCTGGCAACCTTAACACTTGCACTGCTTGCATCAGTCACTAAGACAATAAAAAGTGTGACTTTTTTTTCATTTGCTCCCTGACTCCCTTATCATACAGAGAAGATCAGTAATTTATGCATCTAAAATGGCTCTTTTTAATATCTTTTTTTTTTTCCACTGGCTCAGAACAAATTTTCAGAAGCGTCCAATAAATGATGCACTAACAAATACATTTTGAACAGTTCAGCAAGTGTTGCAGAACACCCAAAATTAATTAATTTTGAACACTACTTTTGCTGAACAGTAGCCTTTGCTGACTCCTTGAACAACTACGTGGTTTGCCCTTGCTGACTGTAGTCACTGTTAACCTCCTGCAGTGCATATATTTAAATTGGCCATGCTGAATGACACTGCCCTAACTTCCCTTCACCAGTGTCAAAAGAGACTTGTAAGCTCACCTTTCTCGGCAGCAGTTTCTTCATCAGTTTCTTTGTGGAAGTATCTTTACCCCCAGTTGACATCTGTGAGAGCGTTTGGTGAGGAGTCAAAGATGGCCTCTGGGGAACTGGAATTGAGGTTGAAGGTCTCACATTAAAAAAGTCATTTACTTCTGGTTTAGTTTTGCTCTTAGGCATTATTCACAGCTTTTCTCTGTCTTCAAACAAAAGGAGCAGTGGCCCCACTGAAAGGAAAAAAATCTCTAGCTATTGAATGTGCTTAGAGTTAGTAAATATTAACTTGGGCTTTCAGGAGTCAATCCACAGTACATCTTTAAAGCAAGAGAACCTCTGCCTGTCATTGCCAATGCCTTATTGTTGCTGTGCTATTTTAATTTCTCTCTTACCAGACAAGGTATTTCTAATAATAGTTTTTCATGGCATATGGGTTTGTGTGTCACTGGAATAAAATTCTTCTTCCTCAGTTGATTATTGTTGTGATAAGTCATCTTCTTGTTGGTACTAGATAAAATAAAATATGAATGTTTACAATGAAATGAAGAAAAATATTTGGTTTGATACTTTGTAATTCTGGGCTAGATGTGAAGCTTCAGTATGTATTTTAATATATTTGGTGCTGGCTGCAAAAATGTTCTAGAACAAGTTTGCAAAAATCATATAGTCAGGCCTTGATTGATCACACAGGAATGTCTTATTGTATTGTTTTGATTATGGGAATGTCAGTGTATTAGGTTTATCATCTTCAGATTAGAGGATTTTTTCTCCTGTGTATTTTCATGTCATATTTTCAGATCTTTTTACTGCTCAAGAAACATAAAACTGAATTTATGTAAGTAGGGCTTACTTGGCAAATAAGTAGGACAGGGTATATTCCTCATTCACTAAATTGTTTGATAAAAAGCGTAAATTTATATCTAAAGAAGGAGCACATAATTCTTACTGATTTCAAAGGGAATTGTTTCCTCTCATTCTAAAGTAAATTTGACCCAAAGAATTTAAGCTGTCAAGATAGCCAAGAGTTAGAGTGAACAGAGCTTACACACTGTGACATTTTTGTCATTGCTTTTCAATTTCAATTAAACAAAGGACTGTTACATATTTTGAATGAACAAATTTAGCAATTTAGTAACACTGATTCAGAATATAATAGTCTTAACAACTTTATTTTGGTAGAAATTTCTATCCTAATATAATCTCAGCCTGCCATTATTAGCTTCTTTCTTTATACAGTGTGCAGTAGGTGCCGACCTGGGGGGTGTCTCACACACTGCCCTGTGTGGACATAACCAAGTTATTTTATGTGTCATTTTTAGATATTGCTAATTAATTCCTCTAAAATGCCCCCCTTACACAGTTACATATGTGTCTAACTTATTTATATTCAAGCATATTTCACTGAGGACAGTTAGAGTATTTCCTACTCAATCTTAAATGCTCATGTGCTTGCAGAGTCAGTGTTTAAATTTAAGAATTTAAGAAAAAAAAACAAAACCAAAACCATTTTATCAAACTAGCTCTGCCATATTGAAGGCTTTATAATGTGTTAGTTTGTACCTCTGTTTCAGTTTCTCAGGTGAAATTTAACTGTAAAAGTAGAGCATCTTGTTTCTGGGAAAGGGAAAATAAAAGAAAAAAAAAACCAAACAAGTAATATTATTTCTCATACTTTCTTAAGGCTTTTTTTCATATTTTGAGAAGTGTCAGGCTAGGCTTTGTTTATCCAGAGGGTTAGCCAAAGTGTTGCAAGAATCTTTCTTGTGAGGAAAGGGTATTTTGTGCTTGTGAGGAAAAAGAGTATTTTGAAAAAAGAAATCTAAAATAGATTTTAATGGCAAAGAGAGATTTTCACAAGTATCTTTCCCTTTTACTCCTCCAGTAAAGAAAAGAACTCTTAAATTACAGCTTCTGCTATTATTTTCAGAAGTTTAAATATTGTAGGATAGCCTGGTATTATAGTATCTTTTGTCAGATCACAAGAAAAGTCTTCTAAAAACATTAGCCTCGTTTTGAGTTCCTTGCCATTGCCGTAGTTTTAGTATCTCTGTAAAGTACTACAATTTTTCCACCTAAGTGGTTCACAGAGACAAAATTTTATTCTGTTTCTTCCTCTGGTAATCCTGTAGAGTCACATGTTTTTTAATGAAGAGAGCCAACGATCACGTCAGCTCCAGAAGGATTTTATGGGATAGTTTTGTACATTTTATCAAATAGGCTTGTGATTACCCAATAGCTAATGTCTAGCCTAAATATGGACTGCTTCCAAAAAGGGAAGCTCTTTATCACCTCCTGCCCTCTGTCCCAGACCCCAGCAATTCATTCCAGCCACATTCCCAGTGCCAACTCATGGGGCATGCTGGGAGTCAGATCAAAGCAATGGCTGGGATTATAATTTAACAGTTCTCTTGGTTTAGGTTGCACGGACTAGGAAGTTGCATATACTAGGATGGGAAATGTTAGTAATTGTTCCTTGTGTTTATCTTCTATTTTCAAGTAGTAATATTTCTATATAGTAATAGTTATAGTAATAGTAATTACTATTTCTAAATAGTAATATATTTCTATAAAGATTCTTTATCATAAAGTCTCCAGGTTCTTTAGCTCAATACAGGAAGAAATTGAAGTAATTTGAGTTAGATAGCTATATTCACAAAAGGTACATTTACAGGCACTTATATATTAGATTAGGAACTTCCTCTGTAGAGGGGAATAGTCCTTTGTTTCCCCAGAGAAAAAAACCAAATTCTATAATTTAGAATGAAATTGTTTGAAGAGATTAGTTATCATAGAATCATAGAATTACATGGTAATAATCTGCTATTTGAGCACTAAAAAAACCATAATAACATAATAGCTAATGAAAATGTGTTTTTAAAGAGTGTTTTCCAAACATTTGTATATAAATAAAGACATGGTGTCTGTTCACTTGAAGAAAACCATGATGTTGTCAGATATTTTTTTTTTTTGTTATTCTGTTGGTACAGTGAATAATTGCTTAACTACAATCCCTGATTTCTGACTTTTAAAAAGGAAATGTTGTTGTTTTGGAGAACAATTCAGTACCTTTTAAGTGCTGCTTTCTAAGATATACTAAAATCCTGATGAGTTTACTTTTATTAGGGATTTTTGTGCTAATTAGCAAATAAATGATGTTAGGCTGAATCTGACACAGCTCCAATAGTAAAAGTAGCTTACTATTTTTTTATAATAATATAATTTTTTATAATAAAATAATTTTTTAAAGAATTTTTTACTCAATAAACAAATGAAAAAAAACGAAGAAAAAGTATTTAGGAATGAATTATATACTGGTTTAGTCAGGTCAACAGGTTTCATTTCAATGAACAAAACCAAAGGAATGGAAGGCACAAGGAATCGGTATCGTTACCAAACTGCTTTCTAACAGTTGCTGCTCATTATGGCATGGAAACTTGGGCTCAGTTCTCTACTTTATTTTGAGCCAGTGTATTACAAGGAAAAGAAAGGTGATCTTAGCTTCAATGTTACACTGAAGAGTCTGTTGCTCTCAGTCTGTTCTGCAGTCTCTCCATTGATGTGTTAGTCCCAAATCTAGGTAAAATAGTAAAATACTAGATTTGAGCTCCTCCTACTTGAAGATAACTCTCCTGAAAGGTGAACAGTGTGAATTCACAGATGGTTCAGTGACAGTTCATTGAGAACTGGAAGTGGTCTTCACTGTCCTGAGGAAGGATATTGTGGCCACTGAGCTAGTTTGAATAAAGGGAACCTCACTTTTGCCATGCTGTTATGCTGTTCCAAAATGTTTCACTTGAGTCTGTTTAGTTAATTCAATATAAATATACAGATTGTTTCTGGATGACCCAAACTGAGTTTTTAAGTCTAATATATTGCCAAAACCAGAAAGTAACTAGCCTTTATCACCCTGTTCTGATAATGAAGTTATTACAATGTTGGGAAATTAAAATTGTGGTCAACCAACTCTAATTGTTTTCCCAAGTTCAATATCTATGAACTCTTTTGAAATATGTTTATAGGTTCCTTTATCTGCTATAATTTCTCTTCCTGTCTTTGATCTGTGCTTATTATACAGCTTCTTGGCATTGTCTCATGAATGATGAAGCTACACCCGGTCAGTGCGTACCACTGATTATTTGAGGTTGCTCTTTTTAAAGCTGCCTCACACTAAAATTAATATTTTGATGTTTTACTGGAAACAAGTGTCATTCGTTAGGGAAAAAAGCACAACTACATTACCCAATTTGATTTCTATTCATAGCTAAATACCATATTCTACACAGCCCTGTAGAACACATAGATGATCAGATGCAGAGCTAGTTATCTGGATAGGATTCTGTATCTCCATTTGACACAAGTGAAAGTAGTCCTGAGCCAATAATCTTTTTTTACATTAGTGATCCTTAGTCACAGAAATAATCCCTTGGAATCAGTCACTTTGAGTGTGGAAGAGAAACATCACTTATTCAATATGAGATGTGAAATTCAGGATGTGAGATACTCATTTTCAATTAAAGTTTGCAGCGTGTATCAGGCCAAGTTACCCCAAGCAACACAGAGTGCAAATTTTGTTTTGCTGCACTGCCAGCAATGACTGTACCATGGCAGTAGTAAAAAGGTGAAAATTCAGAGAAAGAGCAGTTGGTGTATCTGCAGTTATGTGGCCACACACGTCTTGGGGAAAGCCACAGCAACTGTAGGTAGGGCAGACACTGGCCAATAGAAGCAGCTGTGGCAATGCTGTGAGGTAATGCATCTTCTGGTACTCTGCTCACACGTGGTCCCAGACTTTTCATTTTTCAGCTTTAGTAGCACCCGTCAGACTTGGTAACAGAAGGAAAGTTGTTGCAGTTTTATGTGTTTTCATTTCTGTACAGCTGCCTTTCTGCAATTAGTGACAGTGGGGAATAGTCCAAAACCAGCAATGATTATAACAAACCACGATGGTGGTGGACAATAATTAATTTTGCAATATACTGTAGAGGACAAAAACTGTCAACTTGTGTAGCCAAAACCTGTAGAGAGCTAAGAAAGTCTTTGTCCCTCATGTATGGATCTGGTGCTCCTGCTTTTGGAATATTTCTTGACTTCAGGTTACCAGGAAAAAAAATAATAATACATAATGCAGGCCACCTAAAGAAAGTGATAAAAATTCTTAGAAGCTGGAGGAACTGATGAAGAAAAACTATGTAAATACTTCTGAAAAGGCAGGACTTCAACTTTCAGATATTTGAATTCTATACGCATCTAGGAGAGAGAAAAATGTGGATTGCTACCATGGAGCTGTAATGATGAGTGAAAGGATGAAATTTTAAAAAGGATGCATCAGACTGAAATTTGGGAAATACTCCTTGATGTTCTGATATTTCAGTTTGCAGAAAAACCTCTCAAAGGAAAAGTCACGTAAGACTTCCAAACTAGAGGAGATAAACTTTGAAAAACATAGTAGAGGACCAGTTATTCCACTGAGGAGATATGAACAAGTGAACAACCCCTTCTCTGTCCTTGCTTCTGTTATACTATTTATAGAGAGAATTGCTTATTTACAGTCTAAAAGGCAAAATTTTCACCTTTAACAAGCCAATATCATCTTTAAAGAATCTATTATTATTAAATAAACAGTTTTAGCACGGAACATAGAAAAAAATATGTTTTAAAGAAAAGTTTAAATGTTTATATTAGGGCTGTTCATGGTACCCAGAAAATCAAGAAGGGAGCATGTTTGAAGCCTATGTCTGTGAAAGGATCAGAATGTATTTTTAGTAGTGCTTCATAGTACAGTGTCTAATCAAAACTCAAGAACTTTATGCATCATTATAGAGGATGATAGAACATGATCCCATGTTTCAAATATTTGGTCACAGCCATCTCCATCTAACTGGCTCCAGAATGTGATATGTACATACATCATCTGGGTTGAGGTGGTAGTTTTATTAGTGATTTTAACTTTTTTTCACTGAAAGCAAGAAAATGAAAAAAAAAATAATATGTTCATAAAATTACAACTTCATGGAAGAGCAAACCCAAGAAGTTTCAGTGTCATGTCAAATGCAGAAGAGAATACTGTATGTTATTGTCACAATCATTGCATTTAATCCTTAAAATGATACTATTACTTTTAATAAATAAATAAAGCATCATAAATAAAATTAAACTAATGGAAGGCATCAATTTCTCCATTATTCTCTCTTGAAAATCAAATTGCTGTAGAAATCATAGCATAAAATTGATACTGCTACAATGAACAGGTTCTTAGTTTATGTTTTGTTCTGTAAACTAGCCGTTTAATTAACAAAAACTAAGTACTGCCAGCGGCTATTATCCTTTCTGATACATCTTGTTTTACATTCCTTGAGATTTTATTTATTTCTTCTTTAAAAGCATATGGATTTTATGTTTAATTAAATTTATTTTTCACTCCAAGAGACCAGTAAGGTGAAAAATATCCTAAATGTGCTAGAGAATGGTTGTAGAAGGTAGTGTTTATACATCTTTTATGTTAGATTTTGATAAAATTTCTCTGTTGATTGATGGTGTAAAATAATTTCCATTAACATTGTAGGCTGTTAGCAGCAGTTTGTTTTTATACTACCAAGGAATTTATTCAAACTTCATGCAGCTTAGAACAAAATCACAATTTTCGTTTTGATCTTCTTCAGAGAAGTTAGCTCAGTAATTACTAGAGACTGTCATTGCTGTAACATTTGAGGCTGCAGAGATTTGCAAAGCTTTCCTCCTCCCACAGGCTTTGGCTATATTTGTCAACCCAATAAAGACTGTAGGGTGAAACCTGAGGAGTGCTGATCCCACGTATCTCCTGCTGACATCAGTAGGAGCTTAGCACCTATCAGCATCAAAGAGTTTTGTTACTGCAGCTGTTTCTCAATAATGCAAAACAATTAAAAATAAGAGTAAATGATCCAATATATTCTAGGAAAGGCTTTAAGGATACTCTAAAAGTTTAGAATGATCTTAATTTTACAATTCAACTTTTCAGTTGTGACCAGACTGTATCAGCAAAGAATGATACAGAATCAAATTCAGATCCAAAGCTGAAGTTAAATTGTATAATGATGATAGTTTGAAAAGACTGGCTGTGATCTGTATAAAAATTCATACAAAGTCAATTTAAAGCAGCAATGCTGATAGGAATCATCATTGTCTGCTTACAGAAGTTATTTTCACATTTATATGACGTGAATCCATAGTGAATATTTAGCCTTTTACTTTCTGCCACCACCCTATCTGTTTAGCTCTTTGACACACTTTTTAACCCATGTCTTTACTTAATGGAGTTTCTAAGACATAACTGAAGCTCCAGAAAACACATAAAGACTTTATTACCCACATGCACTTTCAGAAGGATTCTAGTTTTAAGTGTAAATTTGTCAAACCTTGGTTCTTCCTGCCATACTACTTCTTGTCTGTAGCAAGATGTTCATTAGTGTGGCCTAGTGTGGTTATTATCTTTATCTGAGTGGTCTGGATTTACTTGGGATGAAGCTGATTGAATGTCACCCACCTTTTTTAAAGTTGGCAGCAAGACTTGGCATATTTATACTTGCTTGTGCCTGGAGTTAGGATTCTGTTCTCATCCTATACTATGCTTTGATATCTTTTCAGCTGGACCTGTGCAGAAGTCCTAAATTTATTTGTTCTCTCAGAAGAGTAAAGAGTCCAAAAGCCCTGCAGATAAGAAATCATAACGGAGACATTTTCTAGTCATGATAAAGAAGGCATAGCTAAGCCTGATTATAACTGGAATTGCAGTTGCAATAAAACTAAAGTATGAAAATGAATCACAGGAAATCCAAGAACAAAGATCAGACCTCTAAACTATGAAGGAATAAATAGGATTTTGCCACAGGCCATAAGCATCAACCTGCACTTTCCTTTGAAAGCTATTGCAGAGATTAAAAAAAGCACAGACTCCAGGACTAACAATAACTCAGTAGTAGAAAAGGCTTTTCCAGTGTGCAGTGTCCAATGTATAAAATCAGCCAAGATCTCTCTGAAGTGGACTGTCTCTCATCTTTACTGCCAGCTAGCCTTTCAGCCTTTAAAATGTTCAGAATGCATTGCTATGGAGAAAATCACTGAAGCATGAGCTGGCATATGAGCTTTTAAAGTTCTGTTCATTATTTCCCAGTCCTGGGCGCTGTTTTTCCTTTTCAGAAAGGCAACCTATCTTCTCTATCACTATCTTGTAATAGTCAGCCTTCCCTGCCCTTTTCCTCCTTATTTCCCTTTTTCTTTCCACTTTCTTTTCTGTCTGCTGAGACATCTTCAAACACAAGACTATGTGTTCAAATAACAACTAAGGCATAAGTTGCAGGCAAGTACAATGGCTTGCAGACGTGCAGCTTCATAGTGAAGTATCAAGTGTTAGTGCAATGTCCACCTAACAGGACATTCATAATTGCCAGCCTTGTAGCATGGACTACTGTTTTGTTCATGTACCTTGCAAACACAAAAAAATTGATTTGGGAGATAATTAGTTGAATTTTTTAAATTATAATCATTTTGTGGAATTGCAATGACACTTAGATAATTTTCATAAATTTTCTATCACACACTGTACAGTCCTTCCCATGGGAACCAGTGATATAAAAGTTTATAAGCTATATCCCAATTTATAGTGAGCATAGAATTCTATGAAAGTTCTGTTATACCTGAAAGAAATTACTCATTGTGAATTAAAAAGAACTGTTCATTTCCATGCAGCTACTATTTACCACCAACTGTCCAGCACTACATGGCTGAGTAAAGCTTACCCGTGTAGATACGTCATTGATAGCATCACTTCCCTGAGAAGAGTCATGCTTGTTCATGTCCTATCTGCAATATTGGCCTACATGAAAAATATTGAATTTTAGACCATTATGTCAGGCCAAGAATTCAGATAATTGGAGTTGGGTTTTTTTAAGTCTTGCTAATTTTTAGTGTATAAGCCATTTCTTCGTAGTTTCAGAGTATTGATGGAATACTCTAAAATTGTGTTGTTACGCCACCTGGATTGGTTTTCATGTCTGTAGCTGAGAGATATAGCAAAGATGTGTGGCTTCTTACAGTATATGCAGTGCAAACAGCTTTAGCTCTAAAGTGCCAAGAAGGAATAACCACTAATTTTCTAGTCTATTAATCAAATACATTTTCTTTGTTGGAAGCCCCTTCCCACAGTCATTACCTGTTTTAATAAGATTTATAGTGACCATCCGGAGATTTCCCCAGTCTAAGAGAACCTTGCAGAGTTTATGAAGACTTTTCAGGTCAGTGAGATTCCAACAAGACTCATAGTCTTTCCCTGACAATAAGTAGAATTCACCCTAAAATAATACTGGCATAAATATTTAAAAGTATTTGTGATACCCTCATTTTTTTAGATGGACAGTGAAATTATTTGCCAAAGGAGTTAACCATCAAATCTGGAGGGTGAAGAGGTGTTTTGAAATTAATGTATGCAATATGCAGTGCTATATAGAGTGCGATTTGGTGCGCTGTTTGTGAAATAACATTTTTCAGCATGTTTTCAAATCAGAGGAAAGTCTTTACATTCTAAATGTAATTACCTAAGAGATGGATACCTAATAAATATGATATTGAACCAGAAGGAATGTTATCAGATAAATTTAAATCTATGACTTATACTCATCAGAGAAAAATGACAGCAGTCAACTGGATTGTGTAGATGCATTGTATCATTATAATAACAAGTTTTGTCAGCCCTGAATTTGGCCAAAACTTGAAGGCAACCTGGTATATCAGAAAGATCTTAAATGTATGTTAATTTAAACTGTCTGTAATGGTATTTAGTTCCACAGCAGCTGCACCTAGATGATTTTTGAATTTTTAGTTCACAAAAATAGAGTCATTTCGAAGTCTTGTACTGAAATTTGTGAGATCATTGCTCATGTAAAGTAGCTGGACATACACAAGACAATTTAATATTCCAGGGTGTTCTATCCTACAGATGACATGAGCCAAGGTCTCCTTTTCCTGTTCGTGATGGGCTGCTCAGGTAAATGAGAAAGCTTTAATGAATTAGAGTAAAGACTAATAGCTAACAGATGTACAGACACTATCCACTCTATTAATTAATGCTGCTGTACATTATGTGGAACTAATGCAAATTACTGTATGCAGAATGTTTACAGATTGGAATTGTGCTTAGCAACTCAGTGAGCACCTCAGTGGAAGTATTTCCAACATATTAGGAAAAGTGCTGTGAAGGAACTTGCAGGGTACAATCACTATAGCATTTACTCATGACCTTGAGGGTCTAATTATCTCTCCTTGCTTTAAAAATTTTTCTTCAGTCTGAGTCAGTTAAGGCTGTATTTTACCATTACTTTTTAAAAGGTAAGATAATATTGAATTTTCCTACAGTTAAAAAGTTATAAACATGGAAAATTAGTATTACTGATTAAATGGTCTTCTGTCTAAAGAGATTTATTTAATTAAGTATATCTAAAAAAAGGTACATAAACTGTGGCACTTTTAAAACTCATACTCTGGTGTCAACATGTCATTCATTATATATCATGTTTCTCAGGCTGCTAAAAATTATTTTTCCATTCACTCCTCAAAAAGGATGCTTTGTTCAAATATTACAGGAAATTGTTTCTTTTGATATTCAAATGAGTTCAGACACAAACTAACATTTAACCCAATTATGAATTGCAATTACAACTGAAATGAGTCTTGTATAGTTGGTAGTTTAGTCAACAACCAGTTGTCTCTTTCACATAAATGCTATGCATACTGGAGTAGAATTTTTTTCAATTTTAATTTTCATAATACAAACATGTCTGAACAAATTAATTGTTGAGTTTGGCCAGTGTTTAACAATTGTCTGTATCCAGCTCAAACAATTAAGCTTCATCTTAAGATGAAGAAAGGAGCAATATTAGTAGTTAAAAAAGGAATAGTGAGCACAAGTGCAATTCACCTGAAGCACACAATGTAGCTGTGATATATGCAAAATAGTGAGAAGTGATAGAATCAATAGCAGAAATCAATACAAATTCGGTGTAAACTTGTGATTATACCGCACAAATGGCGTCACTAAAACAGGTGTAATGATATTTAAACACTGTATATAAGCAGAGCTGTTTATGATGTCTTTGGTTAAAAAATTTTTCACATCTAATAATCAAAGCCAGCAAGGTAAGCGGATTAAAAATATATGCCTATGGCTTACCTGCTATTTAAGGGACTTAAAGTCTGGTTTTATGTGCTTTTGAATGTGAAATTAATTTATTAAATCCTCAGCATAAACAGAGATATATATGCCCAGTAGTATTCACAAACAACTTGTAAGTAGTAAAAAAATGCTTTCCTTTTTTGCAGCAAGGTCTTTATTCCAATTTTCATATCAATTATGGAATTAATTTTGATCATTAAAACTGCCACCCAGTCATTTGTATTTAATGCACTGTTTTAATAATGATTGGGTTTTGTCTTGAAAGTGATATTTTATTGGAGACTTCTAGTCTGAATTCATGTTTTCACAGTAATATTGGGGTACTATGAACTGAAAAAAAAAAAAAGCAAACAAAATCCATAGTAGTAATCTATGTCATACCTCCTGCAATGTTTATAACTCCTGATGTTTATAACTTACCTGATCTGTGGTAAGCAGCATGTTAAATTTTTATTTAAAATAGTCAGAAAATCCTGAAGCCTGTGTCAGGATTGCAGAAGGGAACAACCACTTGAGGTGTGGGCTGACTGCAATCAAGTCATTACCTTAACTGGAGAGCAGAAGTTCTGGGATGAGATTATTTATTAACCTAATTGATGACTTGCACTAGTTTACCATAGGAAAGGGAAAGAGGTAATCTAACACAGGAAAAAGCTACCCTTAAAATGGAACTATTAGAGCAATGAAATTACTTGGTTTACATGTTTTCAGTCTTCTTGAATTTATGATTGCCTTGCTGGGAGAAATTTAACCACTGTCTGCTGAGGAAATGTTATTTTCTTTTTAAAATTCTGTTGTGTCAGCATTCAAGATTTCCTTGTAATACATTGTTTACATCTCTACATTCTTTTTAAAAACACGATGAACTGTCTTTCGCAGCTAACCTAATAATTGTCCTGCTACAAATTCTATTTCCTCATTAAATATCTGTCAGTATGCTAAACATAAGACATTTTGAAATGTCTGTCATTAGGGTCAGTTCAGGATCAGTTAATGGATTTTAACTTTGCTCTACCAAAGCTTCCTGTGCTCTGGTTTCTTGTCCATAAAATGAAACTAGTGACACATTATTTCCTGTCAGGGCAGTTGTGAAAATAAGTGATCGTATACTGACTGTATGAATAGTCAAAATAAGAGGATTTTTGCATTAGCTGGGTAAGTCTTCTATTTATTTGTGATATTTATTACCATTTATAATAACTAATTACTCCTTAAGCTCTTTGAGAGTCATAGATGAAAACATCTGCTGTTGTTCTTATACAGATATTTTCACTGACTCAGATATGGTATAAATCCTTGCATACTTAACACCCGTTGTCATCTGATTTCCTTGATTGTAAAGGTCATCATCAGCATAAACTAAACCATAAGGACTAAGATTTAAAGCTGAACAAGTAGAATTGGATGATAGTTAAAGAGCTTAAAATAGCCTACTGTAGCTTGTGGTAGCTATGTAACTAGTACACACAGAATTTTTTCTGCTCTACTCCTCAGTGAACCCAAGCTAATCCCTTTTTTGATACAATGATTTGATCAAAAAATGAGCAGCTAAAATGAAAGTAATTTTTTCAAAAGAGGACATTGTAACTGTGTAAGAAATCAGTGTTTGAGCTTTGGTTAACTAATTTAAAATATTTCAGATGGATCGCTTCTCAAAACTACTTGATTTAACCAACAATAAAACTGACTTTTCCATTTAACATTTCTCTTAGTGTCCATTTACTAAGGACGTTAATATTTATCTATATTAGGAAAGAAATTACTTTCCTGTCCCTCCACAATCTTTCCTTTTTTCCCAAAGACATGGTAGAGCTGCAGGGGTCTTTTCAGTTCAAACCCATGACTTGCACATATTTGAGCAACAATTTGTGCATTAGAGAACTCTGCATGTAGTTATAGAGCCATTTCACACAGCTTTTTGAGCAGTGACTGCTCACGGGGAAACAGAGGTATTCTTCTTTTACAGAAAATCATAGAATCATAGAATGGTCTGGGTTGGAAGGCACCTTAAAGACCAGCTAGCTCTGTCACCCCCTGCCATGGGCAGGTTGCTCAAAGCCCCATCCAGCCTGGCCTTGAACACTTCCAGGGATGGGGCATCTGCAACCTGGGCAGCTTGTTCCAGTGTCTCACCACCCTCACAGTAAAGAATTTCTTCCTAATATCTAATCTAAATCACTGCTCTTTCAGTTTAAAACCATTCCACCATGTCCTGTTGCTACAATCCCCATTAAAGAGTCCCTCCCCATCTCTCCTGTAGGCTCCCTTTAGATACTGGAATGCTGTTATAAGGTTCATTAAAGTTGGTGACATAGATATGGCTATAGAAGGATGTTGGCAGGACAGAAGGGAACAATACAAATTGCAGAAATTTAATTTCCGGTGATCACATAACCTTCTAAAGCAACTGGTAGTTTTGTCTGTGTCTATGGCTGTAGGGTCTCATGAGCTGTCCCTCTCCCCATCTTTAATGGAAGTGAGGGACTCCCTTTCCTGTCTTTCAGATGGGTAGAAAAAAAGGCACCTTTTAGGTGCCTTCTAACTGAGATCTGCTCTCCTTGCCAAAACACCTTACTGCACTGAGATTGCGTTATCTATTTAGGCAACATCCTTAGGCCAAGATTTCCACAGATTTTTAGAGAACTCACACACATCAGTACTTTCTGCAGTTAGTTTAGCAGCTGCTGTAGGGAAACTGAACAGAGAGAAGAGGTGTGGGGGTTGGTAAGACATGTTTTCCGGCTCACACTGCAGAGGATTTTGAGCACTCCTTCTCTGTCGTCTCTTGATTTGCTCTTTCTAATACAGAACTTTGATGATATGTTCCATTTGATACAAAGCCGGTTGTAAGGAGCAATCAATAAAACATGTTCAAGGCTGATATAGGGTGAGTAACATGGAAATTAGAGTAGGTTGATAAGAAGTGATGGGTGAAAAGAGTGGGAGGGATAGTTACAGAACCAGAACTCTAGGGCTGATGTGGTGGCAAATGGTAAGCCAGAAAGGTGTCCAAAGAGGGTTTGATCATCTACATCAGATCTCCAGGCAGGAAGACAACCGCAGTTGTGTTTAGAGTTGGGTTGAAGAAGGAATAATTTCTGTCGAGGAGACTAGAACTGGATTGATTGTTGTCAGGATGGAAGATTTACAACGTAACCACTCTCTTCTTTACCCGTGCTGTGTATCTTCCATAGGTTTTTCTCTCTAATTATTTCCTTTCCTGTAGTTCTTTTAGTACGTAATAGCAGTATTCAGTCACATGTAGTAAATCTATTTTCTTATATGTTTAGAAACAATGCATATTATTTGTTTTACAAACTATATAACAGTTTATGAGAACAAGGACCTAATACTGTGATTGCTGCTTTTCCTGCTCCATTAACCTGCAAAAAGCTCAATTTTGAAAATGTAAATCCATTCCAAAATCCAATATAATCTCTAATATTAAATAGTTTTTGTAGTGCTCTTAAATAAGATATGATATATGACCTTTTATTCTAGATGCATGAACATGGTGGGAAGGGACCGTTTGTGAGTTTTTTGACTAAGCATCTCTATTTCAGTTCATCTGTAGGTGAACATGTGCTTTCATAAAATAAATATGCATGTTTCCTTTTGACTGTTCAAACTATTTATATTTTATATTGCTCTACTCATCTGTCAAATATTATATATTTTTTTATTTCAGTTCATCATTCACACATATAACTTATGAATATGCACCCTGACCTATATTCTTAAAGATTCATTCTCCTCTTGACTGTACTGCAGAAAAACATGAACTTCTAGGCTAATACTAATGTGTTTGCTGAAATTGCTATTTATTCAGTGAATATACTGTACAGACATTTTTCAGATATTTTGGGTAAATGGTGGCTCAAACAATTTTCCTTTCTTTCATGTCTAGCATTCCAATGTGAAGTTCATGACAGACAATAGGTTCCTTGTGTGGAAATTTCAAAGGAGAACTTTTATACTAATATTTTTATATCAATATTATCTGTGTGAAAATACTACATACACATATTATTAATACCTATCCTTTGCTTTCTTAGAAATACACTACAAGTGTCAGTGACATCAGCATCAAAGGTGAATGTACAGCTATGTATATTAATACACAAGTGCAGAATTTTATTCATTACTTTTTTTTGGGGGGGAGGATCATAGGTAAATTAAAATGGAAAGTGATGTTAGAATAACTTCTTTCTGGTTTTATATCCATACTCTAAGACAAATTCACTCCCTCTGAAGTTACATAAAGGACACAGGATCCACGATTTTTCTTCCATAAATTAATAAGATTCACTTTGGCTAAATTAACACTGTTTCTTTCTTTTTGTTTTTCCTTTTTCCTCTCAAAAAAGAAGTAAACCCCATTGGATAGTATGAGACAAGTTAGACTTACAAGTGCCAATCATGTGACACTTTCTGTCCTTCCCCAATACAAATTCTACAACAGGGAATAAATGACTGGCACAACATCCCCCACCATCATAACAACGTGTCACCCAAGACCATTATTTTTTAAACATTAGTGGCATCCCTCCAACTGACCATAAGGTTGCAGACACATTTTTCAATAATTACTTTGCTCATTGCAGGAAGCTGAGGTAACACCATTTAATGTGTGCTCATGATAAATTTCACCTTCTTGCATAATAAAATGGAAGCTAATGAAGCACAGCACAATTGCGGTGAATTAGACAGCAGCAGAACAAGGCGGGATAATATCCACTTATTGACATTACCAAACATATCTTAAATGCATTGACTTTTAAACCAACTCATATTCAATTATTTAAAAGTATGCCAGGGGAGCATACTGTTGGCTTTGTAAGGAAAAATATTCAGTTCATTAGTTATTAATTAATTGGCAGTCTTATCACTTAATGTCTTTCTTTACATTTAATAAAAACCGCTGTAGCCGTTGACTTACTTCTATTTGCTTTATTTTTCATCAACATGTAAAATATGACATTTTATTTCTTCTGCCACACACTTGAAGGGGGTTCATTTGTATTAAGATATTTCCAATATCAGTTAAGATATTTACAACATGAACTGGTTTTGGAATTAGTAAATAAATTCTTTTTAAATACAGTTTGGCTTAAGAGTAAAATACCTCTCTGTTGGGTTTTTTTTCTGCTATAGATGAAATTTAGGTGATAATTCTGTCTTAAGGAAACCACAGGTTTCCTCAATATAAAATTGTGAGGAAGGGAGGGAGGGGGTAGACTGCACATGGAAAATAGGAGGCTGTGACAAAAATGCCCAGAATAGAATGAGTTTCACAAGAATGACTAAGAGAAAACTTGTTCATTCTTCCATAAATTATTGACTTACTGTAATTTTTACTCACTGCAATTAGAAGTGCATATTTTTGCTGCTTTTGCATACTCCACCCTTCCGATTCACAAGCAACGTACTATTGGTCTTATATTTTCTTGAAACAAGGAAAGCTGAAAAGCATATATGACTTGCTTACATGAATTAATTTCATTAACAGAACACCTATTGATTTTTTATTAAGGCAGATTTTTGGGGAGGTGCAAGAAAGACTATACATGTGACGCAGTAAATGTCTTCAGCAGCAGCTATGACTATTGTATCCACGCTGCAGATATATTTTGTATTTTTTGTTACTAATAGATTTTTTTAAGTTCCACTGATACTATGGACTGCTATGAACAGAAGTAGGATTGTCTTTCATCAAGGCCTTTATTTGTTAATTCTTATAGGCTGAGGTCAGTCCTGTTGCGAGTGTTTAGGTAATTGGGAGGGAGGGAAGAACAAAGGGAAAGAACAGCGTCAAATTGGTGCTACCAGTGGTTCAATACATACTATAAAATAGTATTTTGCTTAAAAACAAAACAAAACTCATTATGGTGATGACTCTAGGTGCTCTCCCACAAAATTTGAAGTGTGCTATCTGAATTCTTACCACCTTTCAGCACATAACTAAAGTGCCCTAAGTATACAAAAATAAAAATATTTCAGATCAGTAGCTTCTCTTAGAAAGGTTTTCCTCATTACATTGAACTCTTGCTTATCTCACCAAAAATGGGTTGCTCAAAGAGAATCTGAGAATAAGATGAAGCAATAATGAGTCTCTAAGGTTGGTAACTTCTCCTGGTAACTTCTTAAGCAAAGTCACAGCAGCTGTAATAGATCATCTGACCATAGTTTCAAAGTGACTATAGTTTTTTCCCACTGCTGAAAAAGGCAGCCACTTTTTTACCTTCCCACCTGGCCAAGAGGTCCTGAGGCTTCATTCAGCTGACTTCTAAGAGAGCTGATTCAATTTTGTTTTGGCAGAAAATGAATCTAGCAACAAAAAAGAACAGTTGGTATTTCTGCTGGGTTTGTGAGCTTAATCATGCTAAAAACAGCCAAGACACATAGAGAACATGACGAAAAGAAATGGCTCTGGGACCCACGGAAGAAAACCAGCTCATTTTCATCCTAATTTAGGTCCCCAAAATATAAAATAATTAAGTACAAGAAAATATCAGATTGTTTATCATTGTGCATACACCAAAAAAAATTGGAAGTGCTGGGTAAGATGAAATATAATTGGACCCAGAATAGGAGATGCTTTTAACAGGGAAAAGAGGAGGAAGAAAAATCAGAGTGTCAAAAGGTTAGCAGTTAGGCTAAGGAGAGGTATTTCCATAGAATTTCTCTCTACTCATTTGTGAGAAAAAAGCTGCTCTAGAAGTTAGTTCAAACAAGAGTCTAATTTTATATGTTTTGATTCATCTCAGGAGAAGATTAATCTCTGTGTACTGTAAGGGTTGAGAAGAGTAAGAGACTAACCTTAAGCTAACATTAGTCTTCATTACTGCCTTCCAGTGAGCCCAACAATGTGCAAATTGAATTCTAAAGCATGAAAATGCTAACAATTAATCCAATTTGGTATGAAATTCAGCTTTGGTAGTTTTCAAGAGATTCTAGATTTCAGAAAATTATTCAGAAACCCAAGAATAATGTAGAAAAGACTTGTATGCAGTAAAATAAACTTGTATTTGTTGGCATTGCTTCTCCTTCTGTCCTCCTCCCCAAATACACACATTTCCCTGGAGGACAAATTGGGAATGTTTATAATGAGACAAAAAGTTATCAGCCATTGGAAAACAGGAGGGGTAATTTCAGCCAGTAGACACTGAAATATCTGAAATTACATCTGCTTGTTCGAGGGCTGGATTTGACCTAAAATGTCCTAAATTTTAGGAGGACTTTTTTTTTTTCATTTTATATTCTAATTTTCTATAGTTTTACTATTCTTCTCACATGAGGTTATGTGGATCACTAATATAACTTCTGTGTCTTTTTTTAATTTACTGATATTTTGTTTACAGTACCATACAGCAGGCCTTTGTGCTGTTGTACCATGTCTCCTGATAATCCCATTGATTATGTTTGTATAACATTTCAGCATGATACAGTTTTTTCAAAAATGAAGTAGCATTTGTAAATACTATTACCCCAAACTTCCAATAAGAAATTCAGAACTGATATATCAGTGGACTTTGCAAATTTTGAAAATTTGGGAGTTTCCATGACAGAATTCAGATATGGGTGAGTTTTAAACATTCTTCTTCAAATTGAGTATGGAGATCTTTTTAGCTCAAAATGAATATCATACTCTGTTATTTGTAACCTGTAAACATCTCAGAATTGCTAGCATCAGTATTGGTTCGATTACTAAGTCTGATTTTGGTGGGTTTTTTTATTTGGGAATCTCTACTGTGCAAGTGTATTCTTTAACTGTGATGAAACAAACAACTTCAACACATGTTCATAATAATTAGTTCTAAAGATAGAACTCTAGAATAAAACATTCAAAATATGTTTTCCACAGAAGTTTCAGGATGAGTTTGTATGCTGGTATATTACAAAAAAATATTTTCTAGGGGTGTTTGGCAGAAGGAAATCCATTCCTACTCTAACAATACAAAAATGAGAACAGAAAACAACTTGTTAAATGTAACTTGGAAGATACAGCTAAAATCTTTTTCCTCTTCCCTTATGATTTCTAAAAAAATAAAATGGCAATAATGCATTCTGCCATGGTTCAGGAATCCGTAGTTTCTACCATGTCAACTCAGATTTAGCTTTCCCTATTTTCTTGTAACAGCCTTCTCATGATGAAGAGATAATATCTTTTTTGCTTTCTCAAAAGAAAGAAAACTTTCAGTCAGCTGGGATTTATCTGCTTTACATGCTTTATAGCACATCTACTCTAGTTCATGCCGTGCTTTACATTAAAATTTAAATTACTATTTTAAATACTTGCATTGCTTTATTGTCACTGTATGACCAAGTTCTAAAGTAACTAACTCCTTGAGTCTTCAAACACATATGCACATATGCATAAGTTACCCTTGTGGATAGTTCCCTGCCTTTGTGTTGAACGCAGTGTGTGAGTGAAGTTTTGTGTATATATACAAATGTTTGCAAATCAGAGCTTTGAAATGCACTTGGCATTAGGCTTGAACAAAAAAAAAGCAAAAACAAAACCAAAAATCTTTTGCCAAACTGATATCTTCTGAAGAAAGTTATTTCATCATCATTACAACTTTTCTAACTTTTTCTAGTTTGGCATTTTTGATTGAAAACTGAATTAGATTGATTCATTAACTAAAAACTTCCATGCTTAGGTTTATATTAAAAATTGTCAACCAAACAATCAATAGTTTTGAAATTTACATATTTCCATTCAGTTTTTATTTAAAAACTAAAAAAACCCCATAATTTATTTTTAAAATTACATCTACTTCATTTTAACATGAACTTTTTTGGCCATAACTAACTTTATAGTTAAAATATTTTTCATAATGTCTGAATATTTGCTTCTTTCTTGCCAAGGGCCAGATCATAGAATCATAGAATGGTTTGGATTGGAAGGGACCTTAAAGATCATCTAGTTCCAACCACTCTGCCTTGGGCAGGGACACCTCCTACATCTTCTTATATAAACTGATATCTTTCCATTGATGCTAAATTGGCATCATTCCACCATAGTGAGTAAAGATCAAAAAATGCTATATAATCCTGGTAAAAATGTAATTCTCTATAAAGTATGATTTTTAAAAAAAAGAGATTACTTCAATAGCTTTTAAAATTTTCAGAAGTCTAAGATGTTTAAAGAGGTCATAAAATAGGAAGATAATACAACAGCAGAGTCTTTCTGAACTTTAATTATAGAACAAGCACCCATCTTCAATGTTTCTTCTAGAGGACTTCAGACTTTTGCACCAGAATTTAAAGTGCCATGTTTATTTAGTATCTTCAGTTCTCCCCATATAGAATATCTTCTATAAATACAAAATGGCCTTTTTCCTTGATTCAGTATCAGGAAAGTAATGAATCATTTCATATAGTGCTGTGCTGAAGATGGTATGAATATTTAAAATGTAGATATACAATCTCATTATAAAAAGATTCTCTATGCCTGGAATTCCAAAAGTGGCTAGAGACTTTTGAGCTTTTACAAAAGCAGAAGTGAAAATATCTCAGTTGTGAAGCTGAAAGTAAGGACTTGAAAGGACTGAGAGATACGTTCTTCATATCCATTCCTCTACACCATTTCTTCTTGGTTTAACCCAAGTTTTGTATCAAAAGTTTGTTGCAAATTTTAAATTATAACTTATTTTCGCTTGTCAGAAGACTATTAAAGTATAAATGTATATGAAAATGAATTCATACATCACTGTGTGTAAACTTCATTATTAAAAATTTGCTGCTTTTGAAATATGTTCGCTTTTTAAATGAAATTCTGTGATTTCATCTATTCTGCTTTAGATTTCTAATTATACAAAATTATCATGTCTAATTACATAAATATTTATTCATGATGATGTTCTCTCTAACTCAGTAGAATCACTTATTTTGTAAACTGTCGCGGTGTCAGACTTGGGTCTCTCCTTACTTGTAAAAATAAAAATCTGTTCAAAAAAATATCTTACAAGAAGCAAAATACATAGTAACCAGACAGAAGCACTGAAGTGTTCCCTTTCTTATTTAGTATTGGGTTTATATCTTTAATACTGCTTCTCAATTCAATAAAAAATTTTGAGTAAAACTCTGCTAATGCTAAAATCTCTTTCTAATTTCCCTGTATATCTCTGAGCATGACTAGTAAGCAGGATCTGGCTTTAAATTTCTTCCACTTCTGTTTACAGCCAAGAATGGGAAAGACTTCTTAGATTTGCATTTTCCTTGTTTCAATCAGGAATGAATCCAGAATTTGGGGTTACAGTATTTTCCAAGGTTTTTATTAGCATTGATCTTCCAGGTCATATGTGTTTCTGAGACCCCACATGAAAAGGGGAAAAACATGGGCTAAATAGCCTTTAACACTTATGTTATTGCTAAGTAGGAGACCAGGGTCATAGTTCATCCCAAAGATTCTTGAGCAATCAATTAGCCTAAACAGCATCTCCCAGAAGGTGCGTTCATAGAAAGGACCACGTAACTTTACCTTTTTTTTATCTATCAAGCCATGTTTGCTGTGACCTAGTCAGATTACAACCCAGAGCAATACGGAATGCACCACTGTGGCATGAGAAGAATGTGGGGTGATAACCCAGCCTTGTCGTCCCGTTGTTGCCTGCTGAACACATGGCTGGCTTGTTTACAAAATGAACCTAAATAACCTACAGCATCTTCATTTAGTTTGCTATTATTCACACCATTTCAGACCATCATGAATGAACACATTTATTTGTATGTAACAGAATATAAGTGTGCAAAAAATTAACAAGTATCATCTTGAATGAAGAAGAGTATTAAAATCCTGTACCTTTAATTTTCAATCTGGCAATATATTTCTGAGATTTGGATAGCAGAAGTACCAGCAGCGACTTGGGAAACTGTTTCTTCTGGTAATGAATTTAGCCACGTGCTTATAATCATTTAAAGTACACATTCCATAATGAACATAAGCATCGGCTTATAGTTGAACACACAATCAGGTATATTTCCTAAACTAGAATGGATTTAAACATGCTAACTGATTTCCTGAAGTAGGGGCCTACAGTCTAAAACCCAAGAATTTTAATTACTTTCTGTTTTGACTACTGGACCTCAATTTGAATTCAAATATTTAAGTGGGCGTGAGTATGTTATTCCTTATGTAGCACAGATTCACTCTCTTATCATCCCAATTGTCTTCACATGGGAAAACAACAATGGTGCATCTTATTGATGCATTGTTTCAGATTTAATTGTTTTAACTGTTGTCTGATGAAAAGATTTGCTACCAAACTTACTGCTTAGCTGCATTTTGTTGACTAGAGCCTGCGGAAGTTTGTAGACAGGAATGATCGGGTCTTGCACTGGTCGCCTGTGAACTGTAAGAAGCTCAAAGTTTTGGTCTACTTTAGATATTTACCCGATACTGAGAGCAAGTGAGTCTTTTTAGAATGAGAAATGGTCCTGTAATTTTGCAAAGTAGAAAGGAGTTCAAACAGAGCTTCAGATAAATTAGTAAATTGGAAATGGATGGAAGAGTCAACAGAGGAGCCTTTCTGACGCTAGTCTGAGAGTTCTGCACTGACTAAAGTCTATGTAACTCTCCATTATTTCCGGATGAAGTGATAGACAGAAAACATCAGGAATGGAAAGATAACTACTTGCAAGTGTACTTCACCGGGAATACATGGAATTTGTGTTGTCCCTGATAATTAATGGCTTATCTTGCCTGCCTACATTCCATCAGCCTTTTTGTGGGAAGATAGCTCAGGTAGTGAATTTTTTTTCCTAACCTACAAATGGATAAGTGCCTTCTGCAATTCTTTCCGTCTGGAAACCGAGTCAGTGTTGTCCAAAACTAATGCATTTGTAATCTGAAATATCCGCCATCAAAAAAGGTAGTTCCTATCTGCTCATATCCTTCATCATTTTATTTGCATAAACCTGGACTTACTGGTTTCTTGAAAGAAATAAACTGAGTTAGTAGTGGCAGATGGCCACTGCAAGGAGCAAAAGAAGAGATTTATTTACTGACATCATAATAATCATTTTAATTGGCTGAAATTTAAATCAGTTGTGTTTAAATGAAATCTGATTTTTTATCCTCTTAAATGTACATAATCTTCACACATCCTGAAAACTTCCAGTCCTCTTTATATGCTTTCATTTTGCTGATGTTTGAGGGGAAGGAGGGACTGTTTGTCGTTGTTATTTACATTTCTTGGTTTACATATGATTTCAGTTCTTGGAAAAATAAAACACAGAAATGAGATAAATGTAAAGGTATCATGCAACTTTACCTCTCTACATGGATGTTGTAGCTTTCTTGTTTTACACAGCTTCTAGTACAGTTCCAGAGTATTTGAATACAGGTGCCAATCACAATTAATCAGAGAAAATTACATGGTGATTTTGTATGGTGAACAAGTGGACCAGAATGACACCAGAAAACACATTCATTTATACTTTGACTTCTCTTCTGTTGGAGTGAAAGCCAGTTAGTGCATCAACTCACCATGCTACCTATATTTCCTCTTTTATCTTTGTCTTCGTACCAGTTTAAGTCTAAAAGTTACCTGATAATATTGTTGAAACATGTTCTCCCTTCATCCAGAAGCTGATTTAAATTTTTGTACAGGCCAGTGATTTCATCATGTGGGTTGCAGAATAAGCTCAGATGATCTTTATCTTATGTCTTTTGGAAAACTTCAGGGTTAGTTGAGCAATCTTGCTACTGACTCAATTTTATGTGCTTTATTAACCTCCAGAGCTTGTGTGGAAAGAGAAAAATACTTAAAGATCACTTTTCTCTTGGGCTGGCTGATCTTAGTGAAGATCTTGTGCCTTGTTTGGCTTCTTGTTTGAAGGTTTTTTTCCTGCACCTTGTTTATTTTCATGCTATTGCCAACAATCCTAGAAGTTTTATATAGGTAAAAGCCTGGTAGTACTATTACTAAGGATTGTGAAAGTTAATAAATATGTGTATCAAGATCTATAACCCAACTGATCAGCTTCTAAATAGTAAAGGCAAAAAAAAAATTTCTAAATGACTGACACCACATACTGTAGCAACCTGATCTACTTGAAGATGCCTGCACTCATTATAGGGGGGTTGGACTAGATGACCTTTAAAGGTCCCTTCCAACCCTTCCTATTCTATGATTCTATTATTCTATATTTATCAGAAAGAGTGCCAGGTAGATTCAGGTTTTACTGGAGCCCATTCTAGAAGTGATGTAGGCAGACAATATTCAGTGATGCTCAGGGCCTTTTGTACCTGGGTTTATGTTTTGGCTTTCGTCTTTTCTGTATTTGTATTTGGTCAGTTGTTTGGGGCCAACAAAAGATGTATATTTTATTTGTTCAAATCCATATTCTAATCAATCATGGGATTTAAAAATATGGAAGTTATGAAAAAATATGTTAAAAACATAACATTAATCAGAAAATAATTTTCAAAATGTTGGAGGTTATACAATAATGATTAAATCAGAAGTAGAAGAAGTTATTGAGATGTTATGGTACAAAATCCAAACATTGTGTGGCAGTTCGGCTCTACTTAATGCAACCGAGATCTACCAATTTAGAAAAAGAAATGAGATTTCATTTCTAGCATACATGCTAAATTAAATTACATCTAATAAACATGCTGACAGTGTATTTTTCATTTCCTCATTCACAGAGAGACAATGTATTTAACCAGTTTAATTGTTCAACATGAGGCAATGATGGGTACCAAACTAAAAAAACCAACCAACTAACCATGCAGTTCTTCAGCAACATTTAAAAGATGCTGCATTTGATAACATTTTGTGTACAGTAGAGTAATTTTGAATGTTTTTTTCTTGTTACTGGTAAGAAAATATTTCTTTGAAAAATAAGAGAAATATCATTGGTATATTTTATTAAATTATATATAACTAACAAATGCTGTTAAAATTTTGCAAAAGCATGATCACAATGTATAGCTGGAGTACAAATGGTGATTTTACATTCAAATAGCTACGTTTTGTATTTAGATCCAAATTTGTAAACTCACCAAGCTCAAGTTGCTAGGTATTTGGTATTACATACCTTATACTAATGTTATTGTTGTTTAAAATGGTAGATGCCTTATTTTATATTCTGTTAGTAGACCTATTTATATCCGTGTTAATTATAACAGAAGACATCCATATATATATCCATGAAGTGAATATCTAGTAGGTCTAGGAAACATCTCTTTCTTAGTCATTTACTTTGTCTTCCGGAACAAAAGCAGATTCATCTTTTTATTATTTATAAACATCCCTAAAGCCATTTCCTTGTTCACACGGGCTGTGGTGAATCCGGCCTAATGGCGATATTGTAAATGAGACCCTATAGCAGCCTTCCCATACTTAAAGGAGGCCTCGAGGAGAGATCTTTAAGGTCGCTTCCAACCCAAACAATTCCAGGATTCGAGGTTTCTATGAAACAGCTCATGGGAACAATCTCCAGCACTGAAAGTTCATAAAATCAAGTGCTGGGATTTGTCCCACCCTCATCATTAAGTCATGATCTAGAGGTCTAAAAAGTTCTTTTTTCCCCTCACTCTATTACTCCCAGACTTCATCCTGAATATTGGAGTTTTAATACCACTTTATATATTATACTTCAGAGTCTGTATTAGAATTCCAATTATTTCAAGTATATTTTGCTAGGTGCTTTTAAGATGATAACATGATTTTTTGTTGTTTCTTCAGAAATAATAAATTAATTCATCTTTGGGAAAAACTCTTTCGTAATTAACTAGGATTGGCCAGATCTTCAGCTCATATAAATGCTTTTCACTCTAAAGAAGATATTTTACACTAGTTGTAGCATAACTTCATTTAAAAAGTAATCTAAAAGCTTCTCCTAATATTTTCTGCTTTGTTCAAAAGATGGAAACAAAATGTGCTTCGCTCAAGATAACACCTCTGAGGGACAGATAAGCATGTTGATTACAGACTCTGCTCTTCAATTTACAGCTCTGCACCCTTAATGATACAGTTCAAGAGCGATCTGCTGATTTGCCAACAGAAGTGCACTAAAATGCAACAGTTCAATACACAGCCATCTTTACTTAATTTCAAAATTTTTAATTGAATGTCAGTCAATTACACAGTTATAATCCATATCTTATTACAAAGTACTATACACATGTATTTTAAATAGCACATTTTCTTAAGTTAAGTTTTGAAAGTATTTAGAAGTATTAGAAGTATTTAGAAGTATTGCTACTAAGTAATCAATTGTGATTAGGTTAACAGCCACAAAACATTTATTACTTAATGTGATTATTTAATTATAAAATAAACAACAAAAAAAAAAGAAAAATTCCTATGTTATTTTCTATTAAACCATCATTTCCCAACATTAAATACTTTTCCAAGGTAAAGTATTTCTCACCTTGTATTATATATAAGATTTTTTTTATGTTACCTATCATAGGATTTGAGTATTTTCCCAAAACTAATTAGACTTACAATAGCTCAGCAATCTCATTTACTCTTAACCTCACCTTTTCCACCTTGATCTATGTCCTGTTTTCTTCTTTGTCTAGTGAGTATGAGGATACTAATTTGAACTGAATTTTCAGCTTTGTTCTGAAAGCTGAGAGAATTGTGGTCAATCTAATATCCTCTGACAGGGAATCTGGAATCTTTTGTTCTGTTTATTGAATAAGCCTATATTCTGCTCCTATGTGCTTTGTGTTTCAGATTGATAGATTCATGATTAATACAAAAGAGAGCAAGTGAGGATGACAGTCACCTCACAGAGAAAAATATTCCACAGTAGGTGGGAAAAGCATTTAACTTTCACTTTTAGGATAGAGACCACATCTTTGGCCCGGCAATTTTAAAGGATACCAGCAATCAGAGTTTGTTTTGCTTATATCGAAGTAATATACATTTCAATGATGAATTCAGGCAGTCTTCAATGAAAAAGACAGGGCCTCATCATAATACAGCAGGCTAGAGTACAGCGTTGAAGTCAGTCTCAGGTGGAAAAAGGCCTTTTTCAAAATTTTGACCTGTTCACTCATTCTATGATGACTTCTATGGCTGAATGCCAAGTGATCGTTCTATGGCTGAATGCCAAGTGATCCAAATGGACTACTTTGATGGTCTAGTTAGCTTGAGAACCTTCAGTATAAGGCGATAGATTGGAAAATTATAACTTTAGCAAAATCTAAGAGAATATGCTCTTCTTCTCATGTCATTTTCTGTCTTGATGGAATCTGAATTTGTACAATCACACTATCCTAAGAGCTGGTTCCTGTGAGACACTGGGAAAGATGAAAGGTGAGAATGTTACACACATCAGAGATAAATAAACAGCATGATGTAACTGTTTACATCAGAGGTTATGGATTCCCATAGTTATCCCCCAATGAAAATATTCCTGCCCATATAGGTTTTTATATTAAGGATTTTTATCAAAACAATTTTTGATAGAGTCCTCAGAACAACACAATTAAAAGGAAAAAATTTATATAGACATTATATACGTTCCTTAGATTTTCCTTGTTTTCATGGACTAAGGAATGGTGGGGATCATGGTTCTCTTAGAAAAATCTAATGCAAAATTATATTGATGTCTTTTTCTACTGAATAGACACTATGAAGCATGATGAAATTGATGTCCATATTATATTTTTTAATCTGCTTTATGGAATACTTGAGATGTGTGTACAACATCCCACCATTTGTTTGTGGTAGTCAATTTAAACCATTTCAGGAAACATGCATTATATACGAAATACTCAAGTTCCATCTGAATAAACACTCAAGTTTCCCATCAACTTCAAAGGTCTACAAATAAACTTTGTGCACAATTTGAAGTGAAAAATTTGTATTACGTGCATCTGACCTTTTAAATTTAAAATGCTATTCTGTCTTATCTAAACTATATATATTTTGGACATTCTGTATTAAATATTTGTAGATGGACGGATGAAGAGCTTGACACATAATATTTCTCCACAATATATATTTATGGTCACTCAGACAGTTTTTTTTAATTAACACTTATTATATCAATTTTACTGAGTATGAACCCAGAAGCATTTCAGAATATATGGGTAGTAAATACTGTTGTGAATCCCCATTAATACTTTTGGAGGAGGGGTGAAATATTATGATACCTAGAGGTTGTATGGGAGAAATACAGAGTTTAACATCAGGGTATGCATACATAATATTTTTCTGAGATAAAATTCAACTACATTCTTAAGGCATTATTTTTTTCATTATCATGGTTATATCAACTATAGCTAAAATGTGGTCTTAAGTTGTTAAATGAAAAACTTATGCTGCTAAATGAAAGCACATTCACTTGCTGCAAGTACTCATTTAGAAACAAACCAGCATGGATTAAAACCATATAAGTAAGAAATGGTTGTCTGGCATTGGAAACTGTTAAAATGGAGTTCTGGTGGATATTGCTGAAGTCAAAAGAATTAATTATTTTCTTTTTTAAATGTGTGTGTTTTCCTTCAAAATAAACTGCATGGCGCTAATGCATCTGAAAGTAAATGGGCAGATTTCAGAAGTATGCCTAAGAGAGAATTATTTTATTCTGCTTTACATTTATATAATGACAATTTCACAACATGAGAAGAAAAGTTAATACACACTCCTATTAACACTTCACCCATGAAAATCATATCATAGCATTTGATCTTGCTTTCACTGAATTTAGTGTATTGAATTTAATAGAAAGACAACCTCAGCACAGCTAAGTGCAGCACTGGCCCTGCTGCTCTAATTAGACTTTAGCAATATTAGTTTCTTTTTCCCCTCATCGTTTTACTTCATTTCCCTTGGCTGGAGTGCAATTTCACCAAAATGTAGTAGACTAATCATTAACTGGCAGCACTGTATAGACCAAAACTTTAAATTGACAATTACAGCAGTAGAATACCAGAAATTCATAGAAGCATAGCCGTTTCTTCTGCTGGGTGTGTGATAATTGTTTTTCTGCTCATTTACATCCAAAAAGTAATTAAACTCTACAACAAAACTATGTACTGTAGTGTTGGTGCAAAGTCTGCTGTTCTGAGGTTATGCAGAAAATCCATGAAAATATCATGATGGGAGTTGTCGTTCATTTGCATTGTCATTTCCTAAAAATTTGCAGAAACATACCCTTGAAAGAATTAGGTTACACAAAATGTGGCCTATGGGCTTCTCCTTTCTGTTTTCCCCAGTGGAGTTCTGCAGCTGATGGGATAAAAACTGTTCTACATCAATACTTTTTTGAATTTGTTCCCTGAAAAATTTATTTGGCTTGTGAAAGTAAACAGTCTCTATCATTCAGTTGTCTTTCTTTCCAGGTCTGGTTTCTGATACAAGTGCAGTGGTGTTACGGTGCACATAAAGGTGTATAACAAATGTTGGCAACTGTACTGATCTTTTGAATCTTCTTCAGATGATTGTAGTTAAAGGGGTGCATGTTGCAGCAATGTAAGAAAATGATTACAGCAAACTTTGCTTTCCCTGGATATTACAACTTACATATAAATAAATACAACTTCAAAGCTGAGAAATTTTCTTTCTCGAGACATTTCTTCTCCAAGTCTCAAAGTGTTTGATCACGTGTGCCTGTTAGAGGGGTAATGGATAGCTGTTGGTTTCCTGTACTTTTGGTACTGTGAAAAAAATTATGAGTTTTTTGAGTATTGAAAATAAGATGTAGTAGGTGGAGAAAAGCTAACTCAATCTCTCATTTGGTTTTCTGAAACTCATTGATTTACATGGTGAGGCATGAGTGTAGCTGAGAGCAGTATTAGGCCCCTGATTTCTTAATACTTTGTACATGCTCACCTTGCTCACTTGCTTCCTTAGTTAGGAAATGTTTTGATATAAGTAAATATACTGTAGTTTTAATTTTGTAATCATACACTTGCATGACAGTTTCCTGAATCCAACCCATATCTACTTATGTTACCATGAAGTGCATTATATGTACCATGAGATTTATGAGAAATTTTATGTTAATTTTGTTAAATTCCATTTTCTGAAGCTTCTACCACACTTACTTATATATTTTCTCTTCTTTATTTCCCTTTATCTTCTAAAGTTTTTGAGAATTTTTTTGACATAGTTTATTTTTGTTAATATCTTAGTTAAAATGTTAGAGATGATGCTAACATCTAATTTATGTTTGTTTACTTTGACTTATGATCATGGCAGTTTTTCTTGGATATTTGGAAGGACCTCTTGTCAATACAACACAGAAAGATTATCTTTATGGAATTTCTGTAGATTGTGAAGTTCAGGAATATCTTTAACTGTTATTGCAATATAAATAAATAAAAATAAAAGGAATAAGCTTGGATCACTTTTAGATCAGTTATTACATTTATAAAAACATAAACAGCCGTAAATAAATGATGCAGAATAACCATCTGTTAGGAAGTTAGTTCAAGTCAAAATACTTAAAAATTGGCACTGTAGATGTATTCCTGTAAATCTGTATTTAAACATTTAAGTATTTAGCCTCACATACAGATGTTCTGATTCACTGCAGCCTTCCTCTGGGAACTGGGAAGGGCTGAGGATCAGCCCACTCAGGAAGCTCCTGAAAATTGGATTCAGGTGCTAAATTTTGGGTCTGTCTGAAAACGTTGACACAAGTTCATAGTCTAACAAAAGGTCTGTCTTACAGGTTCTTCCTTGCCGAGTCATAAGCACAGAGATAAAAAGAGCCTTTCTCCATGAGTAACTAATTTGATAATTAGGTGAAATCTCTCTAATCATGAAAGTTGCAGATTTGAAACCACAGAGGCTGAACCGTGCCGGACTTGTTTCCTGCTTCCTGGGAGGGTGCTCCAACGCTAGGTTTTTCATATAATAACAACAAAGGCAGTTGTTTGCAAGTCTTCTCACCCCCCTCAACTCCCCAAACTTTTAAACTCATTGCCCAGATTCAAGTAAAGTGGAAAAGTGGCAGAATTTCTGGAAAAACAAGCATCTGGGTAGAGATCCAAATTTATGCCCATGGTGACAGAAATGTTGATAGAGCATACAACATATATGATGTGTCAGAACAGGTCTTAGCTTATATTACCTTTTAGCTGGTAGAACTTGTGGGAAACTTGAATTATTGTTGTAAAGAGGTGTAGCACAAAACCAACACACATCCACAGGAAACAGGTATCATTACTGTCTTGTAGCACAAGTTGCATTTAAATGAACCATTCAGACTCACCTGGAAGAAATGGCAATAGATACCTACTCTCAGGAAAGCTTCTGGGCTATAGCTCTGGGGTAGATGCAAACATTTGAGTGTCAGAGAAAAGCAAGATTTTAGACACTGTTCTGCTCAATATTCCCTGATGGCTACCTATGTGGGACTCACTGGTCAGCGTTTCACTCACTTGGACACTGTCCTTGAGAAAGTAACTCCTATTTATGCCATGAAGTGGGTCTAGTGCCGCCCTGACAATTCTCCTGCAGAGCCCATGTGACAAATTCTAAGTGCTGCGATTCCTAAGTTGGTCTGAAATTTCCATTCTGATTACAAGAGTTTTATACCACAATGTTGTCTCCTGCCCTATGTCTCTAGTTCTGGTTGTTTTCACAGTTGTCTTCCATGGATGTGTGAAGTCAATCTGTTACCTAAGACTTTTGAGTGCTATTATTGTTCCTCTCCTATAAAATCATGTTCTCATTTTATCGCATGATTTCCTCTATAGAGCTAGAATCATAACCCCTGTTTAAGCCAATCTGAGCTGCTAGATATGGATATACTACAATAGTGAGAATATGTAAATAAACTGGTATTAGCCTGACTTCTTCCATGACTTCTGAAGATTCTGTGACAGTGGTTATAATCTCTGCCAGACAACTATCAGCAGTTTCAGGAGCTGTTAAGGCAGATGGCTGAGACACTAGATCTGATAACAAGCATGCCTAAAATGACTTACTGGCTCTTCAGCATTTTTTGATAGTATGGAGAGAGGAAAGTGTATGCCTCTCTAAAACAAGGATATTACCAAACAAAGAGATCTCTGTGTGACTCTGTTCTTTACCCATACAATGAAAAGGAAGGAAGAGAATAGAAGTCTCAAGTGCTGGGAGTCTTGTTGTTGGTACCTCTTCTCTCGTGGACTAGTTTCAGTTTCAGCTTCGGTTTACCACCTCCATCTTAAAAAGTCAATACTTAAGCTGATTGCTATCACGTTCCTGTAGGAGCCCTATGCTTACATTAATATGGTTGGTATTTCCCAAAGTAAACTTGTAAGTAGGTGAATTTCTTACTCAGAACTGTAAAGGAAAGATATTGGATCCTAGCTATTGACATGCAGGTAGGTCTATCTACCCTTTCAACTTGTTTTGCTAGAAAAGAACAGTGGAAACTCAACAGGCTTAGATATAACATGTCCATCGGTGTCCAGCATGATACTTTAAATTACACTATGGCACAACTATGCTAAGCCATAATACATATATTAATATGAATTAGAACCTTTATGGTGCATGCTTAGGAAAACTATTTGGCCAAATGAATGTCCTTGGCTTCTGTTCGTCTATGTTTCAGCCTTTATTTTTCTTTGTCTTCTACTTTTATGTCCACATTGTTGAGGCCGGGACAAGAACTGTCTTTTTTACTTATCAGTCAAGTGCCATATAGATTTTGGCTGTGCAAGTAATTCAGGACGACGTTTCCAGATATCACCATTCGGTGATGAAATTCCCTGGTGACTCATGAAGAATTTTGCTCAGATGAGTTTATGGAAACTAGTATAGGTTATTCTTTTCCCTTAAAATAACATCCCACAGTTTCCTTCAAAAGTCATCATTCTGCACTAACTCCTGTCATCCAAAAATGCTCAGTAACCTTTTTCTGAAGCAGACTTTTCTGTAACTCTTGAGGTAATACTTCCATAGGTACCAATTCAGCACTACAGAGACAGAGTTTGATCAGACACTCGTAAACTCATCGCAGCCATTGCCATTAAACAATGTAGGAGGTGAAATGGCCATCTGTGGCCTGCTGGGAGGAGATAAAGGAATTTTGTGAGGTGTTATTTCTCCCTTTCTTCTGGAGACTGACTCTATCCACTGAGCAATAAGCATTCCAGAAAAACTGCTAGAGAGTATTACTTTTCAGAGTAATACTCAGAGAGTGTAGTGATAGGACAAGGGGCAATGGTTTTAAACTGAAAGAGAGGAGATTTAGATTAGATCTTAGGAAGAAATTCTTTACTGTGAGGGTGGTGAAGCACTGGAACAGGCTGCCCAGAGAAGCTGTGGATGCTCATCCCTGGAAGTGTTCAAGGCCAGGCTGGATGGGGCTTTGAGCAACCTGCTCTAGTGAGAGGTGTCCCTGCCCATGGCAGAGGGGTTGGAACTCGATCTTTAAGGTCCTTCCAACCCGAACCATTCTATGATCCTATGATTTTATAAATATGTCCCATTTCGATATTAGTCATTCCATTTTCCAAGTTATCTTTTCAATGTATTCCTAATTTATCTAAAAAAATGCTTATGACTTTCATTCATAGAAATGGCCATTTCATTGTTATAAATGCAAAGCTAGTTATAGTGTGTACATGTACTCTCAGATCATCCAAGTGTCAGAAAGCATATTTAAGTTGCCAGTGAAGAGTTTTCTTGACAGCCTTTTACTTTTGTTCTTCATTATAATACATGAAAATGCAAACTTACAAATATTCAAACACATTGTGTTCTACTGTGCTGTTTGGGTTTCTTGGCTGTTAGTTTAACACCCCTAGGCTGGTCTGAGTTACCAGGAGCATTCGGCAATATCACTCACTTCTTGTCTATTCCTCCCCATCATGAAATGCATGTGTCTGTGTGTGTGTGCATATATATGAGCTCTTTTCCTTCTGAAGCTGACCAATTGTAGGCTTGTCAGGCACCAGCGCTGGAAGGGCTGTAAGATCCATGAATGATGAATGAAGAATTAAGATTGCAATTACAAAATGCAGCATGTTTTAGCTTCATGTTAGAGAACGTAACTGGTTGTATTTGCCTCATAATGCCAGGATTGGCTGGAGAACAACAAACTACAAAATTGTAGATCCCATGCGTTAGGGCCCCGGCACAGCAATGTGTCAGGGTAGCAAACACTCTCATGGCCATTGCAAGGGAGATGAACTTACTGCAAGCAGTGCACTGACACCAGCTTATAGCTACTTAGGACAAGCAAACACAAATTCACCTGAGAAGCAAGGGTTCTTTTTTTGGCTTTACTGTTGTTCGGGTCTACTGCTTTTGTAATGATGTGAAAGGATGTTAAGAAAAGTGTTATGAACCGAACTGCACTGTTAGTTGGATGTTTTCTACATGAAGGCACACATACAACTATCATAAAGGTATTATCAGTGTTAACTGGTGTCCAATTTACCCTGCTGTCCTGTAACATGTTATGTATCCTGTTTGCACACAGAAAAAGCCATTTTTACTTCTACTGTTGTCCCAGAACAGATAAGCTCAAAGGTCTTTTTCAGTAAATGTGAAAAAACAAGTATGGCCTTAAAAGATCATGTGCTTATGGATGATTGCAATTCTTCAAGTGTAAGCAATGTGAGAAATAGCAGCATTTTTTTTCCTACACTCATACATGTCAACAATAAAATTGTGTCATGGACACTGTAAATCAGAAAAATATACTTTTTAGTCTTTCTCCAATAGCTAGGACATATGATTGCATTTTATTTTTTCAGAAAAATACTATCTGGAGTAGGAAAAAAAATTCTGTGTAAACAATTTTTACTGGAACAACACCATTTTCTTAATAAACAAAAGTAATAAAGCTCAATAAATATACATTTTTATATATTAAAAAGAATTTAATCTTTAAAAATTTGTAATATATGTGAATAATAGTTTTGTCTCAAAGAAACTGCTAACCATTTCCTGTCATAATGTTTTTATGCACACCTGTTCTGTACATTTACTTTTTTATGAACAATTGTATTTAGTCATCACTAAAATGCTTGTATTTTAATAACAACACTGCAACTCTTTTGTGAAACATAGTCTAGAGTCTACAATACCTATAGTGGCATAATAAATGATGATTTTATATTGGATAGTAAGGGAAGTAATCTTATAGAAGTTGCATAAGTGGTGAAACAAAAGCTTTTCCTGTGTACTGCAAGGGTGTCAGTCTGCTAAATCTAAGTAGGTGGTCTTAGTACTGGGTCAGGTTACTGGAAAAACATGTGTAAATACTTTCTGTCTTTGTACATACCAACTGATGTTATCAATAGTATTTTTCACTGTTAAGTCCCTTTGCAGTTTAGTTTCTTTCTCTTTGTTGATAGGTTTTTTTCAAATTCAACAAAGCGGTTCTTCTCAGACAAATGAAAATAGCAGACAATTTGGGAGCTCACAGTATCAGCATGCTCAACTATTTGAGTCCTTGCAGCTGTGCTGGCAAGCTAGACAAATAAGCAGCTGTACCTGAGATGGTTGACTTTTAGTAACGATTGAGATGGGTTATGCAGTTTCACAACATGCTACCAACTAACCTTCCCTTCACCGATTTATCTCAGGAGAAATAGATGTTCAGAAAAATATATGGTTCCTCAGCTCATTTAATATCAGTAAAAAGTGCTAAAGGGTTCTCTAAAGGAAGATATTTAAATGCCAAAATTTAAAATAACATTTTTAAAATTAGCTTAGGTCAGAACAAGATTTGAACAACTCAGTAAGCTATACTGAAGAGCTTTTCTATCCTCATTCCTCAAGCTGCTCTTCCTCCAGCTTACTACTTAATAATTTAAAATGACACAAGAAGACACAAAGATTAAGTATTTGGGATGACCACCTGCTTTTTGTTCAGCTGTAGTCTCATGCTAGTGATAGTATGTCCTCACTACACCGTGTGCCACAGAGTACAGGAGTACCTTCTTTGCTTATCAACATACAGACTCCAAGCATCACTTAGGAAAACTGAACTGATGTATACAAGAAGAGTAAGTTTCAATTACCTGAGATATTGGATTTTTTCCACTTAAATTTATATCCCAAAGCATTACAGCTTTCCTTATGAAACAGACTTTGATGTGAGAAGATGGCAAGCATTCAGCATGCTGGGCTGGATGCTGCTGGGCCTCTTGCTTTCTTCATGCATGGGACTTTTTCAAATATCAGGTCAAGCAACAAAAGGTACAGATGTAATTTAGACAAGAAGAAGGGTGAGTGTTTTCCACTTAGAGTCACTAATGAAATAGTTCTTCTTATTCACTTATCTTTCTTCACATTTGTCGTGGTTTGGGCCAGACTGGCCACTGAAGCTCTTATTTGAGTATTTTAGGGAAAATGTTGAAATAGGTAAATAAGAGACATTTTTTTGAGAGACTCCTAAAGCTTAAAAAAAAAATCAACCTGCATGCGATGTTTGTGCAGTTCCTATATTGCTTTCAAAGGGCTTCAGCTTTTACAATTCAAACGCTGTGAATCTGCAGAAATACCACACCTAGGGGACACAATTTTCTTTCTTTTTTAAATGTTTTACATTGTTGTAGGTAAAGACTACATACTATACTGCATTTTAGTTGTATAAAAAAATGGCTTTTTTCTGTTTGCTTGAAAAGCTGTTATAAATTCAAACATATGCTTTTCTTAATGTAAAATAAATAGTGGTTAACTACCTTTTGGTAAGTATTTTTATGTCCTTCCTGTTCTTCATAAAAGAACGCAAAGTCATATCTAGGGAAGGTAATTTTTATTTTTGTTTTTGATCTACTGTATGCATTAATTCAACTGGAAAAAACTCAAAGCAGTAATTCCATTACTCAATGTCCTTTTAAAAAAAAGATATATATATTTAAAAAAATATTTAAAAAAAATTAAAAGAGAAACCAGAAGATATCCTGACCCTTATACTACAGATATCTGGGGGAGCAGGGTGTTCTTTTCTGTCTGGCTTGTGGATAAAAAAGTACATTACAGTTTCAGTGCTAGCTGTCCTTCAAACTGCATAAATTCTGTCCTTGTCTCACAGCAATGAACAAAATCTTGGCAAATTCACCCAGTCATTCATAGCTTTCATCTCCTTGTCCTTTCTCAAATCACTGCTAAAACACCCTCAGTTGACTTTGGGTTCTTGCTTAATTCAGTTAATTAGGGAACAGAAAAACTAGAGAACTGGCAACTTCAGGCATATCCAGCAAATTATAGGCATGCATAATAACTTGCTCCCATGATTTTGATGGGAAATTGACCTATTTCATATACAGTTCAGTCCAATGATAATAAAGGGCTCACAAAGTTATGAAAGCAGACATTGAATTCATTTAGTTGTCCATGAAATTTTTGATGGGCAAATCTATACCAAACAGGGTTTTTAAATGATTTAAAAGATTTTGAGCATTAGTATGTGACAGATGTACAAAAACATCAACAGTTATTAACATAAAGTAATGAATTACTGTGCTTTTTGCTTGCAAAGAAAAAACTAGGGCTTTCCCTCAAAAGCATTTTAGTTCCATAAATAAAAATCTTCCCTGGGGTGAATGAGGATGGATTGTCAAGCATCTTGAGTTTAAGTATGAATGAACTCAGTGTTAAAAATTGGCTGTTGCAGAATTACATTTCATATTGGAATCAGTGATCTTTAAAGCATTTTGGTACTTTCAGCTTTGTCACATTGAATTACTTTAAAAAATAAATTATGTTTATTCCACATACACAAAAAATTGTTTTTCCATGGTTTTAATTCCGTTTGCATTAATTGTGCTATATTTGGATGAGAAATTAGTGTGACAAGCAATATTTCACATCAGTCCAGCAAAGCTATGCAAATTTTGCACATAAAAACATGATTTTCCAGCTAAAAAAGAGTATTTACTTTGTACTAGCTTATATACATCCAAAAGAATTGGAAGAACATCAGATTCACGTAAGTGGTGCAACTCTTGTTGCACTCTAAGCACAATTTGTGACCTAATGTCTTATTTTGCAACAGTAAACAGTGTACCAAGGCCACAGAGATCTCAGATTCTGGTTTCTGTTCCCCTGTTGAGCATGCTGTTTATCTATGATTATTTAATACTACTTTGTTTGATATTGATCAGTAGTACAAACATAGGTGAACTTCAAAGTCTAAATTCACTGGAGAAGTTTAAATACTTATAGAGGGGAAAAAAAGACAATAATATTATCTTACTTTTTAGCTCATTGGTCGAATAATTTTGCTAATGTAATTTGTTACAAAATCTGTGATTTCTTTTTCAATCTTACTTTTATTTAAAAAAAAACAAAAACAAAAAAAACCAACTGGGCTTAGAATGGATTACATCTAATGTCGCTAACATTTCCTGGAAATGGAAAACTGTGATAACAGCTGCTGTCTTGGCTCATTTTCAGTTGGGTTTTCTGGTTTGTTGGTTTTGGGGTTTTTTTTATGCTGCAGCAATTTACAAGTGGTTACAGCTATCTCTAGTAGCCTTACATCATTAGGAAAACATCGTAAGTCAGTCAAATGTTTCCTTTCCAATCAAAGAACTTCCTCCACTTATTGAATTGTTGACTTTCTAAATAGTATTTATAGTAACAGCACTTACTTTTTAAAATAAATGCTAATTTATGAAATAAAGCTAGCTGCATATGGAAGATAACTATAGCAAGAATCTAAATTTTATGCTAAAGCAAAATGCCTTCAGTGAGAATTAAGAAAATCTTGAAAGCATCTTATTTAGATAATACCTCGCTGATTTATATTAAAAGTATAAAATTGTTTTGTCTAAGACCTATGATGAGCAGAAATGTCTCTATGTTACTGTTCTTCATAAATTCCAAACATTCATGTTTTCTTCTTGGATTGAAATATTCGTCTGCAATCTTTGCAGTACTGTAGCATTGTGAAGTGATAAATACTCTTCAGTAGTGATGAAAAATAGAAGGAAGAGCCAAATAAAGCAAGAGACAAGGAAGTCTAAGTGTTCGTAGTGTCAAAAAACAGGTTTGTGCGTATTCAAAGATTTAGCCTCCTTAAAGTAAATTAGTACTTTCCACTTTAGTGTTTTAAAGTGCTTTGAGAAATACATGTTAAATTGTTTTAAATTATGTTTTCCTAGTTTCAAGTCAGGGTATTAATGAAGTTTTATTATTTTTTCAGCCAAATCTGTGCCTCTTTATTTGGTATATAATTAAGCTTCAATAAACAATGTTATATATGCAAGTTAGAATCTGTTACTATGCCAAAAGTTTAGGTTTGTTTTATATCAAAACATATAATAATTCCCCCTATGAAGTAGGGAACTTCAGCAAATCCTCCTTCACCAAATACATTTCAAGACTTAAGGAGTAGCATCTCCCTTCATTGCATTTGAAATGGCTGGTGAAAAGCTCTGCAGCTCAAGGGGATCTCTGCACTATTTCTCTTTCTGGGATTACTCTGCGCTGAGCAACTTCAAGTATTTCACCCTGAGGAACCTGACCTAACTTTGAAAACGGAGATAGCTTTGAGCAGGACATTTGGACCAGAGGGCTCCAGAGGTTCCTTCCAACATAAATCACTCTGTGAGGTCCTCTTTCCAACTTGCTTTGGGACCAGTCTGCCTGAGGCCAGTTTGCACTTCTGTGGGCACGTAATCTAGACATGTCCTAAGAAACATGTAAAACTGGTGTTCATGTTGTTTCTGAGCCTTCAGGAATGTAACACAGGGGTTTCTGTTTGGGTTAGTAACAAGTAGAAGTCGTAACCTCCTGGTGGCTCTTCCTTCACCTGAGTGAAATGAATCAGCACTATCCCTCTGTCTCTTAGCAGACAGGAGGGGTTTAGAGTCTTAGCCTGTGACTTTTCACAGGCTTTCAATTAAATAAACAGGGAGACTGAACTACCTCATTCTTCCTGGAGCTGAGGATTTCAAAGCACAGTTCTGAGTCACAGTGAGAGGAGCGGTGCAGAGGAGCCCTCCTCCCTCCCGCAGCACTGACTCATCAGAGGCTTTCATTTTCCACTCCGGTCAGGAAGCCAACATCTTTTATGACAATTAAACTAATCTTAACAAGAGGACTTTGAAAAATTGATTAAGCTCTGAACTGTATCTGAGCAGTGAACTCGAACAATGTAAACCCTGATGTACATGCGTGTCACTCTATAGGTGAAATCAGCTTCCATTTATTTCTTGGTACTGTCTCTGACGCCGAGAAGTGATAAAGACTTGAAATTTTCCACAAAATATTTTAATGCTATTTTGTACTGCTTAACTGTATATTGTTGTGATAGACTTTTCTATATCTGTAATTGTAAAATACAATTCTGTACTGAGAAATATAACTGTACTTTACAATCACATCACTATTGGGTTTTTGAGGTAAAAAACCTTTGTTAAGTGCTCAGTGTGTTGAATTACTGTAATCATTTTAATTGATGAAAATACCTGTTAGTTTGACTAGGATAAACTGAGCAGCTTAAAAATTATTTTTACCATAGTTATATTTTACCATAAATAGCACTTTATTAAACCTACAGTATAAAGTCAAAAAGCATGACTTGTGACTGATCTCTTCCATGACTTGGAGCAAGTCACTTTACTGTTCAGTATCTCTGTTTCCCAAGATTCAAAAAGGGAGGCATGGTGTCTATCTTTCCAAATAGCTTCCAAGTAACAAAAAAAATCCCATTATACCAGAGGTCTCTGTTGTTAACTAGTAGTAGTTAAAGAATTTCTGCTAGGATCCACTTGTTCCAAAACAACAAGTTGAAATATATATGTGTGTGTATATGCTCTTCTCAATAGTTCATCCATAAAAAATAAAGTTTTACAACTTGATTAAAAACATTGCTTAAGCTGGGAACATGAGGCTTCCTTCACAGTCTCTTCAGAAATCTCTTGTAAGTATTATTCCGTCCTCCATCACCAAGCATTCCTCAGATATTTAACATTTGGGGAAATTGTAATATCTCAAGATCTATGACGTCCCTTCAACAGCAGGTGTGTGAAGATTCTGATTTTAATTTGTGCTTTCCATGAAGCCACCACCATTGGAACAGCCACCACCAGGAGCAAGGTCTGGTATCTATGAGATACTTAGAGAGGTACTTTGACATATTCGAGGGATTAAAAAAAACCCTCTATTTGAGACCTGGCCTGCCTTGAAATGAAATTTAATGAATTGAAAGAATGTCTCAGACACTTTCAGATGCTAAAAAATGTCCAGAGATAAGAATAGATCTGACTGAGCTTTAAAGGTTGCTTTCTTGTCCACTCTAGGACTTCAAAACTGCCCTCTCAAAGCTCTTGATGCATTGGGAGAAACTTGCTTGTCCTTCTTTAATGCAAACCAGTTTTATATTTTTAGCATTACCCTAGTGAAGTTTTAAAATGAAATGAGAAGGAATACAAATAATACTAGAATTTCTTTAATATCCTGAGTCACGAATAGAAGCATGTCTAGACTCAAATCCAAACTGTGTTTCAAAGCAAAATTAAAATCCTCGGATATTTGCTGCCAAACACTGAGTTTGGTTCCTGAGGGCCTGAGCGGGGTTTCCTCGGCTGCGGCAGCTGGCATCGGCAGCGCCGGCGGCAGGACAGGGAGTGCCACTCCTGGGCTTGGAGTGAAATCCCGGGGGATTTCATCAGCTAACGCAGGTCTCGACAGGTGCAAGGCCTTTCACTTCACTTCTAAGGGCCATAAAACCCTTGGTGTAAGACTTAGGAGACTGGGAACTAACTTTTTGATTCAGAAAGATATTTTCCTGACTGTAATCCTGTAGATCTGCTAGTATTGCTTCAGTGCACGTCTTCTAAATACAGAAATAACATTTACTCTGAAAAGAGTTCTCGAGGCACGCTGAATTGGCCAAGCTTTTCACTTTGAGACAAAAACATGACAAATGTTCTTCCTAGCATTTTCATGTTGACTTACTCTTCCTCACAAAGGAGAACTTCATAAAGAGCTTGAATGAGATCCACATTCACACTTTACATATGCAATATTTTTGTGTCTTACAAAGTTGGCTTATGAGGCAAACTAACTTGGAAATAGAGACAAACCAGAGAAGGACGTGCCAAGGCCACTATACTTCAGTAGTGATTTTTTTCCAACCAATCATCGTTATTATTATGACTAGATACTTACCCTTAGGTGCATTGGGCAGATCATTCTGACTCATCCATTTAGTGGATGTTATCCTGTTGGCTTAATGATTATCTTTTTTGTCTGAAAGATTTGTTAATTCATATAACTGCATAGGATAGGTATTTAAGTACTTATCAGGTGACCTCGACACTGACATAACCTTTCTGGTATTGTTAGTTGTAGCTTGTGTCGTGACATTAATGTGAATTATGGCTGTCATGAGGATACAAACATTCATAGAGCACAGATGGTCAATCAAAAAAAAAATTGTAATGACGATCTGCCCATCACATATTCAGTCTTCCCTTGCAGACTATTTTCTTTATCATTGCCTCATTCTTTAGGTACCTTTTAAACATTTATTGTACAGACTATGCTCTATAATAAAGACTGTAACATGGGATTCTGGAAAATACCTCTGCTACCAGCATTATGAGGGTGTTTTGTTGACCTTCTCCAAACTTGTTTAGCAATGTATCACCATTACTTCCAGAGAGCTGAATTTTTTACTCCTTCTTTAAAAGAACGATGAAAGCTGTGTAAGCTCATTACCAGAGCATGTGTATAGGCTTACAATTACAGATAATAGACAAATGGTTGGAAAGTCAGTAATTCCTTTACATATTTGCCAAGACTTAGGTCAAGGTTCAGGGTTTCCTTTGCTCAAACTGGTGTAATCAGAAATACCTCCAGGTGTTCTAGGGAGTGCTGGCAATGCACATGCAACACAGGTGATGAGGCACAGTTGATCTCAGTTATTTTCTGCAAGAGTGAGCCATATTTAGGTAAATTACACTCAGTTGTGATGTGCTTTTCTTTCTGCATTAGTATTTTGTATAAACTAATCCTTTTATTTAATAGCTCTTGGTGTTTGCTATGCACTCTCATAATCTGTTATTTCTAACCTTACAGTAAATTCATTGTAGTAAATTTTGATACCGCAAGCCTGGCTTCTCATGTTAGTGAAATAGTTAATACATAGGGATGCAATTGTGTGCTTAAGAGTAACCATAACAAAATAATTACTGCCTTTCCACTCTGAAGCCTAGAACTTGGATGTTACGTCTGTAATTCTGTAAACATTTTACAAAAAGCAAAGTGACACAAATGTGTGTAAGGATTTGGAAAAAATGATATACACATAGTTAAGTTGGAGTGCAATCCAATATTTTACAAGAAAATTCAGCAAAAATGATGATTTTTAGCCGTGTTCATCATCTCTTTCTTCATAAGCATGGTTCTTTAGTTTTTACTGGTAACAAAGTCACAAAGTTTAAATCCAGAGCCTCAGGTCGAGATCCAGGAGAGAATGTGAAGATTTTTGCCCAAGTCTGGGGATGTGGAGGCAGCAGTGGGAGCAAAATCTACCCTCACCTGTGTGCGCACCGTGTTTCTAATGTGAAAGGCAGGCACGACCCAAGAAGTTGGTTGCGTTCTCTTGACAAATACGTCCTTTACTGCCCGGCTGAGCGTGTCAATAAGGAAGCAGCATTTTTGAGGTGCTAAATGTATGACATGGACACATTACCACAACTGCTCGGAGTGAGACCACTGACTGATTGCATGTGAACTACCCTACAGCAGTGTGACAGCCACTACACGGCACCTGATTAGAGTACATTATGCTCCTACCATATAATCTTTGATATATGTCTTGGAATATACCTGTATTAAGATGGTTTTCAAAATATTCTTTTTTTAAAAATTAAATATATTTTCCTCCTTTAAAGCTCTCAGCATTATTTCAGGTGAAGTTATTTCTCATTCTTGTGTTTTTTTCTTGTCACAGTTGTTCACATTCATTTTTTTTAAGAATTATGCTGTGTATGTATGAATGTGTATCACCCTTGCTATTTCACATTAGAGAAAGCAGCATTAAGTGTTACTGCATCTAGGAACTGCAATAATTTGTCCTTTTGACATTGACTTAATTTTACACATTTTTCAGGGAGCAGAAATTGAGTAAGTGCCATGTTATACTCCAAATATCTCTTTTGAGCCACATGACATCCTCCCCCCTAGCATGTGAATATGGTGTCTAACATGGAACAATCCCAAAACAATACCTGTTTAAGACTTCAAGTCATAACAAGTCTAGCTTAAGTCACATTTTGTAGATAAGCATTTATGCATCTGGCAGTAGGATTTTGCTGAAATAAACAATGTTAGAAATCAAGAATTAAAGGTCTTAAGAGATTAACTGTGTGAGATCATCTTTATGTTGTAAAAGAATGTGTTTTCTTGATTATTAGGATTTTTGATCCTGAAGTAACAGTACATAAACACATTTTGAAGGCATATGAAGTCAGAGTCTGAGCAAAGCCTTAAAGAGATACCAAAATCATCCTGTTTTCAAATTCATCTGTGTTTCTTGTCACAGAGCAAAGTTTCTAATAGGGGCACAGTGACTGACCAGCAGTCGCAATTTCCTGTGTCAACATTTCAAAGAGTAACAGTAAATTTAATATAATTCTTTGGGTTTTTTTGTTTTATTAACCAGTTAATTCAGGCGACGGAATAGACTACAGCCAGCAGAAGCGTGAAAATATTGGAGATCTGATTCAAGAGACGCTGGAAATCTTCGAACGCTACGGTGGAGAAACTGCTTCTATAAACATTAAATACATGGTCCCTACTTATGAGTCGTGCATGTTAAAATGAGCTGTATCAAATGGGATGATTCCATTTGTGTTCTAATAAAACTGTAGCTGACTCTGTGTGGCATCTTGTTAGTCATGCTTTTTTTATCTACAGCTGCTAAAATAGTGGCTTCTGGGGCATTAGAGTGTTAGCACTATTGTGAACAAGGCTTTCCAATACATAAATAGTGCCTGTTCCTTTGATTACAATGGTGTACTGTGCTTGTTTGTTCCCTGAAAGAATCGCTCCTTTATAGCAGAGCTGACTCGAGCAGGAATCGGAGTTAAACCTTCGCTTGTATAGACAATAAAACTATAATTTTCATACGCAATTCAGCAATTGCTGTTCTGTGTCCGCTTGCCCTGAGGCTGATGTCAGAGGCTGTAACAAGAAGAGTTTATGCTGACTGCTTAATAGGTGTTTGTCATGGAAGAGAAACACCAGTTCAGCAATGCTTCTCGAGCAGCTGGGCCGAATAATGTGCACTGACGTACAATAAAACTGTTGAACGTATATACCAATTACAGCAGGAAAATTTATGTGGTCCACTATAAAGTACTGTCATTAAATTAATACATGTTTCTTGCACCCTCCTGATCTCAGCTTCCAGGTGTTTACCTTTCCTGGAATTCAGGTTCCTCTTGGCAAATAAGGCAAATAAGCACAGCCACAGTTTTGAAGAAAAAGCACAGACAAAACTTTAATAAATCGGATGCAGTGCACGTAATGCATCAGTCCCTAACAACAAAGTTCATCTGGGTAGACACAGTATATACAAATATATTCTTAAAAGGCACTGGGTATTTTTATAACTGCAAGGTTGCTATTGCTTTTCTGCTATTATTATTGTATATATATGTACAAACAATGTAACTATTGTTACAGGAATCCCTTACAATTTCCTACTCAGTTGGTTTCTCCCTGCATACCCACAACACGGAATTGATATAATCATGGATTTAAGCAAGGCTATTGAGAGTCATTTTATTGCTTTTTAAGCATTTCTATGTAATAAATCTATGAAAAATAAAACAAGTTTTTACAATTCTCAAGGACAACTATTTAAAAATAGAGGTCAGCTCAAAACAAATTAGGAGATATGAGCTTTGTCTAAAAAGCATGGTAGTTTTAAAAGTACAGACTTTGGGCTCATTTTGCTTTTATTCTGGTTTCTGGAAGCTCTTAAAATGTATGCAAGTTGCACTTTCAAGTGTTTCTCTGTAACTGTTAGAGTTCAAAATGCACTCTTTAGTGTTAGACGCATGAAACCTTTTCCAAGTCCTTACCCACATCCATATTCACACCCTGGAAGGCTTGTCTGTGTGAGAGACACAGCCCCTGCACTGCTCTTCTCCTGGGTGTATACTGGAAGTGTGGGGAGCACCTTCCCACCTGCTGAAACATTGAGCTGGATGTGTCAGTGTTAGACTGATGTTAGACTTGCCTTTTTCTGTTCTGTGGGATCTTCAGCTTCAGGATTTTTATTTTTTTTTTACTTTCTTCTTTTTCCTGTATTTGGGGAAAAAAAAAAAGTTAAGAGGAAGATTTTTACTCTTCCTGCCTCATTCAGGAACTGCAGCATCAAGTGATGCCACCGGCCAGAAGCACTCACCAGTCCCTGGTTTAGGCATGGCTGCTGCAGGTGTGCCTTTTTCCCAAGCTCCAGAGACCTTCTATTTGTGTTTTTCTTCTTTCTGTTCTTGGTTGTTTTGGGGTTTTTTTTAATGCATTTCCAGGGCTTCCCTCGAGTCCCTGGAGTTTAGGCAGTGTCTGTCCTGTGACTAACACACACCTGGACTGGATGAGCACATCCAATGCGCTGCCTCACATCTAGAGTATCTGCAAATCTTCCACCTCCCAGGCAGAAAGGCAGGTGAATCCTGGCTGTAGGTCCGTGCCTTGAGAAACTCAAGAGCTTTGTCTTCAAACCCTGCAGCACACAGTCTAGCGGGACACTGCAGGGGAGTTAAGGCCATATCGCCTCTTCCAAAAATGCCTTCCTACACAGCCACCCTGGCACTATCAGTTTCTCACTGTGTTTCCCCTCAGCAGACCCCTGCCCTGCATTGCCCCTGGCAACGACGAGCCATACTTTTTCATTTACTGCCCCCCATGTGTTTGGTTCCTGTGGCATTGCAGGTTTCCCGTGAGTACAGAGCGTGCTGGAGGACTGCCGCTACCAGTGAGCTGAGTTATTCAGCTCCGAAACAAACCAGCCCCTTCATAAAAGGGAAAATCCCAGGCCACCTTTCTCTCCTTCGCTATTTGTATTCTGTCCTTAAGAGAAAGCCAAGTACCGCTCTTTGCCGGGGATCAAAAAACTCCTCAATAGCTGGCTTCAGTTCCCCGCCGCCGGGCTCCAGCCCCGGAGCTGCTCGCGGGAGGGACAGTGCGGGAAAGGGCTCTCGTCCCTGGGATTTCCCCATCCCATCGCCCCTCTGCATCCTGGCAGCGCTGACGAGGGCAACGTGAAGTAGCAGGCTCCTCACCAGCTTTGTAACTCTAGTCCCTGACTCACTCTTTTTTGTCATCCCCTCCCCTTTAGCTCAACTAGGACGAGGCTACTGACTGACAGAGACGCCATGGAAAACGGGTACTTCGTGCAGCTGCAGACTTGCCCAGGCCTGATCCCCTCAGCCTTGTGTTTTTCTTGAAGATTTCTTTTACAAGACATTGTTTCAACAAGGAGTGACCTTATTGCAAACCATAAAGGCACTACAGGTCATGCCCACTCACATCAGGAAAAATAGGTTTTACAGCAAAGTACCTTTACTTCCAAATTTGGGGTGGGGACATAGCCTCTATCAACAATATTTCTATGAGTGGGGCATTGCTTCAAAAGTGAACAATCTCCCATAACCTTATTATTAACCTTATTAATCCTAGACCTGGACTGATAAAAAGAAGCATGATGAAAACCACAGGTTGGTAATTCAGGAACATTGAGAATAAAATTATTTTAAGATGTACTTTTACTAAGTCGAACCGCAGGCCTGCCAACCTTGACAGTGTCCCTTTAAGCATGATCAGCAGCATATTTATAGGCAATTGCAGCTCTGCTCAGAGCACTTTATAAAGCACAGGATCAAGGACCCAAGTGATTAAGCATGTGAGTAATACTGTGTCATTCAATACACTGCTTAGCTATTTTACTCAAAAAATTGAATTTTGGTTAAAAAATAGTAACTGCCTGTCTTTTCACCAGATCATACAATTGTGGTCACTGACTCTAGGGGCAAGCCAATCAACAGTTTCTAATTGTAATCAATTAAAAGGCACTCTGGGCCAGGTGTTGTAAGGGGTATAAATAGCAGTGCTGTTACAGGTATCTTGGTTCTACAGAATTCTTCCTTGCTCTGAGGCTCCTTTCTGCATTTCTAGTGATTGTAAGGTAAGTAGTATTAGTATAGGACCCCGTGGATGGTTAAATAAGACATAAGTGTCAGGTTTTTAGACTTTTGATTCAGGTGTTTTCAGTTTATCTTGATAAACATGTTAGGTTGGTTAACCCCTGGTGGTTGTTCAGCTTGAAGAATACCAAGTGTATGTCAACATCAGAGGGAAAGAAGAAAAACCACCTGTGGCCACCTTGGTCTTGCAGGATCCTTGAATAATTCTTTATAGTGATTCTTCCCCTAAGTTCCATAAGGAAATTCTATAACAGGTGTCAGAGTTTGGGGGAATCTGGTGTTTTGTGAATGCTGGTGGGTGCTACAAAGCACTTGCTGTGCAAGTTGTAGAGTTGTTGAATGGTACAACTGTGCTGAGCTGTGTGTAGCTGAGATGGGGCAGAGGCTGCTGCAGCTCCTGCCCGTGGGCTCCTGTGGAGGGACAGAGCCTGGCAGAGGACTGGGCAAGCCCCTGCCAGCACTGGTGGCGGGGAGCTGGAGCCAGGCTTCTCGCTGGTAGCTTTCCAGTCTTTCAAAGAGATAGAGCTGACAAAAGCACTTTGAAAAGGGCCTCCCAGGAGTCAAATACAAAAGGGCTATGGGAAGCTGTAAGTGGGAGGGAAGGTATGGGACCCTGGCTGGAGGGGGGTGTTTGTGTGTGGGAGATGTAGCTGCAGCCAACCAGGGCAAAAATAAAAAGCTAAAGCAGACACTATGTGCTTTCCTAATCCTGTCTGGAGACCCTCTGACTTCCAGAAAAGCACTCTCCTGTCTGAGGGGCTCTGCAGGCAGTGGGGCAGTTCACATTTTTCCGCTCATCTGTAACATCCTGTGTTTTCTGCTTTAAATAAAAGCAGTGATGTTTGTGGGAACTCTGTACAAAGCCTGTCTGCTTGCAACTGCTCAGAGTTGCTTTGTGCCTCCTGGAAACCAGGAGGAGAAGGTTCATGCCCTGGCAGGACAAGAAGTTCCCTGTGCTGGCCCCATAATCCTTCCGGCGTGTCAGTGGAGGGAAGGGGAGTGTGTGTGGTGGGGCATATCTTAGCTCTCCCTTTATCTTGCCTGGCAAATACAGCCTGGGTATATCTGTGGGGCTTCTTGCTGAGAGCTTTCCCCTCCTTAGGGCAGCACGTCCAGAGGGAGGAATAGGTCTTCCAGCACTTCTGGGGTGGTAGATGTCCTTCAGCACGAGGTGGGTGGGAGACTGCTCGAGCTGAGGGAAACAATCTGTAGCCTCAGGGAGGAAAGCGTGTGTTTCTTGTGAAGCTGGGAGTCATCTGTGTGCTTAATGTCCCTGTGACAGTTTGGGCGTTTATTCCACAAACTAACAAATACTTAATTTTTTACCATCACTCAGGGGTGAGTTGGGCAGCTAACGAGCTGTGCAGCCCTTGGCAACTGCTGGTTTGTAAGCCCCTGTGCTCCCTGCACACTGGGGGCTGAGGGTGCAGCAAGACCAGGTAGAGTCACTTGGGGTCAGCACACCCCCTGTGGGCAATCGCCCAGCTCCCCTCTCTGCACAGCCCTGCTAGGGTGCTGGCTGCCCCCCGAGTCTCCTTCCTCCAGCAGAAGAGGAAAGGGGGAGTTGCTCAAACTTCTCACCAACATAGAGAAAAAGCCTTGCATAGAGAAAAAGCCTCAAGCTGTGGGAGAATGTGCAGGGCACAGCAGTGCTGGTGTGGTCGTGGCCAGGGGCATTTTGAGGACTCTCCCTGCTGCTGCTGGCCCTGTGGACACCCATGCACAGGAGCCCTCTGCATCTGCTGTGGTCTGCTGACCCCGGCTGCTGAGGGCATGGGGTTAGAGGGGATAAAAGGGAAGCTAATCCTGGTGCTTTACATGTGCTGAAAGAAAAGCTAAATCTCAACCTTGCTCTGCTTTGTGATGAGGGTAAGTTAAATGTGTTGAGGTAACAGGAAGAAAAGGGACATTGAAATAGTGTCATAGCACTGGGTCTTGTATTCCCATATCAAGAAATGAATATGATGTACCCCTAAGTTGATTAAAGTGATCTAGGCAATCCAAATTTCCTCTGTTCATCTGCTTCACCATAATAATGTTCAAAAAAATAAATCTGAGGTTAAGGCTGTTGGAGGGTGGAAGGGGAGCAGATGCACACCAACCTGCTGTTTTGGCCAGCTTCACTCTGGTACAGTGGGGACATGTTGGTCTTGGGTCTCATCTCTGCACCTCTTCCACCTCTGTGACCATAGGCCACACAACTTGGTAGAGGTGACTTGATACCACCATACTAATGTGATTGCATATAAAAGCACAAGTTCTTCTGGTGGGATATAGCAGACGTAAGTGTTGTAGCTGCTAGCATATGTAACCACTGTAGATCTGTGCCTTCCATGGAGTCACATGGACTTTGCATTAAATTACATTGCTCTTCGATGCAGGTAAACTGATCAAAGAAAACTTGCAGACAAACTCCTCAAAAAGCATTGGGAAGCTTGAGGAGGCCTCCACATCACAAGCACAGCGTCTCTAAACAGTGTTGGATGCTGCAGGCCACTGGGTACAGGCCAGACAAAATTAATGTCTGACATAAAGCAGCTACCTCATGTTGCATGCTATTGCATTAATCAGGAATGGCCTAACCTTAAATGTGTGGTCCATCCAACTCTGCATCAGATTTCAATTTCTGTTTTCTGGGTGTAATTCCTAATTCCTTCCCTAAGGAGCAATTACTGAAAAGCAGCTCGGCTTACCTAACTCCAGCCCTAGGAGCAGGGAATGATAGCCCCACATCTCACCATCTCCATCTCACGCATTAGTTCTATTACTTCATGTTCACGTGTTCTTGCTTCCTGCTTCTCCCGGGTCCCTGTGGTGCTGTGCTGAGCTGGAAGAGATGCTGTGAGAGTCGGGCAGGTACAGGGGCAGCTGATGAGAAGAGACCAGGAGGGACCAGCTATTCCGGCAAAGGCTTTTCCTTCACAGCTAATGTTTCAGAAAATGTGAATTTTGGGGAACTTGCATGTCTTTCATCCCAGAGCTACTCCCTGGACAGTAGCTGAGGCAAAACATTTCTGGAATAAGTCCTCCTCCCTTCTCCTGCATAATGCCATTGTGTATTGGGAGAAAAATACCAGCTCTGCTGTGGGTGGGGGACAGGAATGAGGGCAAATGACGGGAAGCTCTTGACTTGATAGCTCAGAAAGGCTGTGTTTTTCCAGTTTCTTGGGCCTTCTGAAGCTGTGCATCCCAAACCCCAGCTTCTCTGGGCCCCCAGTTTGTCCCCTCCAGCTAGTAGCTGGGTGTTTCTGTGGCTGGGAGTTTTCTGGGTTTTCTGAGGCAGAGCCTTTCTAGCCTCTGATCATAATAAGTTCTGGATGGGTGCCCCAGTGCTGCCACATGGGGCAGCATGGGACTTTTCCCCCCCTTGCTTCCTGTGTGACTCTCCAAGTGTGGTCAGAGCTACCAATGGTTTTGGTGGGGAGGGAGCATATTTTCTGCGGTCGCCTTCTCTTCTGGGTGCTCCTGTGTTTGCCTCAACCTGCCCATGGCAATGTTCTGTCTTGGTGGATTCAATGTTGTGATCATCAGGTGTTGTGGAGATGAGCTTGGCTCCTCCTGGCCATCAGCACAACCTGCAAAACTCCTTCCTCGTTTCCCTATGAGGGGTGATGCGATGCAGCTGCTGGAACAAGCAGGGCTGGAAAAAGCCTGTTCCTGGGCATGTGATGGCACCAAATTAGGAGGGCTGGCTGACACTCCAGAGGGCTGTGCTGCCATTCAGTGTGAACTGAACAGGCTAAAGAGCTTGTCAGAGAAGAACCTAATGAGGTTCAGCAAGGGCAAATGTAAGGTCCTGCACCTGGGGAGGAAGAACCCCAGGTACCAATACAGGTTAGGGGTGGATCTTCTGGGAAGCACTACTGAGGAGAAGGACCTGGGAGTCCTGGTAGATAGCACACTTTCCATGCACCAGCAGTGTGCCACTGTTGCCAAGAGGGACAATGGGATCCTACACTACACAGGGAGAAGTGTGGCAAGCAGGTCAAGGGAGGTCACTCTCCCTCTCTACATTGGTGAGGCCACAACTGGAACACTGCATCCAGTTCTGGGCCCCACAGTTCAAGAGAGACAGAGAACTACTGGAGAGAGTCCAGCGTAGGGCAACCAAGATGATTAAAGGATTGAAGTGCCTCCCTTAAGAGGAAAGGCTCAAGGAGCTGGGACTCCTTAGCCTGGACAAGCGAAGGCTGAGGGGAGACCTTATTTATGTTTATAAGTATCTAAAGGGTGGGTTGAAGGATGTGGGAGTCGGACTCCTTTCAGTGGTTTCCAGTGATAGGACAAGGGGCAACGGGCTCAAGCTGGAACATGGGAAGTTCCACTCAAATACGAGGAAAAATTTCTTTATGGTGGGGGTGACAGAGCCCTGGAACAGGCTGCCCAGGGAGGTCGTGGAGTCCCCTTCTCCAGAGATCTTCAAGGCCCACTTAGATGCAGTCCTGAGTGATGTGCTCTGGGCACTCCTGCTTTAGCAGGGGAGTTGGACTAGATGGTCTTTAAAGGTCCCTTCTAACTCTGACAATTCCATAATTCCATCTGCTGGGCAAGAGACCCTGAGATGGGTGGTTTGTAATTCCCCACCTCTTGGGAAAGCAACTAAGCTCTATCTGAATGTGTTGGGGGAGGAAGGATAGTACCTGGCAGAAATAGTGCTTTAAAGCCACTACTGTAAGACCAAAAGGTAAACCCCAGATGTCTTTCAAAATGGTCTCAGTACAGGGAGGGGGAATACTTGGAAGCTCTTCCTTGTACAGCCCCAAATTTCACAGTGTGTGTTTTATTTCTCAGCTATTCACTGGAATAACTCCATGCCTGAAACTTTTTTATTAACACTGAATCATTTATGTCTGTTACAAAGGAAGAAATTGCTACTGCACTGCCTCAAGAATCAAAGTGAAGAGAACATCTGCTCTAAACTTCTTGCATCCAATTATTGCTTGCTATGCATTATTACTTACTGGCGTAATGTGACTAAATTAAAGCTTTTTTTCTCGTGCCTGCTTTTATGCATTGCTCTGGTATAAAATGTGTGGCTTGCTTAAAATCAACCTACAGCTAAAACTATGTCCACATAGAGCTGAGCCCATGTGTACTTTGATTCAATTAAGGGCACAATTGGAGCATTCTGAAAGATTGCCTTTAAAAGGCCATTTGTTCACTCCCCCATAGGGGCTGGGTGTACAAGCACGGAAAAATGCAACATTAAGGGTGAAAAAAAACACCCCTCTGTGAAGAATTCTGTAGATGCAGAGTGATGTTTTCTGTAGCTCAGCAGCTGTCTGTATTCAAAAGCAAGGGAATGACTAGTGTTGTGAGGGTGATGATAGTTTTGATAGGAATCCCCCGCATCGCAGAAATCTTTCTAATGAAGGAGGAAAAACCCACCAGAAACATTCCAGGGCTCTGAACCTGCCAGCCTCCAAAACCAGCATCTGGGCCACTCTACAAAGACATTGTCAGCAAATCCAGCTACTTCTGCAGGAGGCAGAGAGACTTGGCAGTTGTTTTTCTTTTCCTTCCTTTCTGAAGAGCATGCAGTCTTACCAGTGAGCTTAATTGATTGGAAAAAAAAAAAAATCAGGAAAATAAAGCTCTTGAACTTGCATGCCTAAAAACCTACCAGCGTCACGTGCATAGCAAAGGCCACATATCTCACAAAATACCACAACATTTCACAATGGAGGTTTAAGAGCTCCAATTGAATAAAGCTTTCTCTGTGAAATATCTTTATGGATCTACGAAGCAGTTAAACCCTCCTTGGGAAAAAAAAAATGTGTACATCTCTTACAGTGCAGCAGTAGCAGTGTAACTACCACTGAGGCCTCATTAATAAGGTTTCTCCCTTATCAGTAGAAGGAAAAAATAAATTCTCATCACAGAAAAGAAATTTAGCTGCTAAATTCTGACCGTTTGTTTTTAAATCCAACATATTTTTTAAAAAAAACCAACCGTTGTGTAACAGTGCTCTTGCCTTCTTTAGGGGATGGATCCTGCTACTTAAAGCCAGCAATGGCAATAACAGGGTCTAAATAAACTCAATAGGACCACTTTCTATCAATAACTTTGTTACTGACATAGTGCAGGGTTGGATTTTGTGGTCTGTGTTATAGCAGCTTTTAATTATAAGACAATTTGGGTACCATGTGCAGCAGGAGAATTGGGCAGTTGCAAACTCTGCAGTTCATACATAATATAATGGTTGTTTTTTCTCCTTAAAGAAAGAAAAATAGTATTCCTGTGTTTTCGATGTGTGGTGGTTGGTTGCATTGCTTCTCCAACCAAGAAGATGGTTGCATTGCTTCTGCTCAACAGCTTACATTCATACCCACAAATATATCCAGCTTTTTATTACCAGCATGTAGGGTTGCACTGTCCTTCTGTGTCTCCCATACTGTTATAATTACATTTGGGGAATGGAGATGGATGGTGTGTTGACTGTGTGTTAGGTTTCAGCCCAGCCCTCACTCATGGCTGTTTTCTATAATTTGATCAATCACAGGCAGTTGTACAAACACTAGTTCATAATTTCCAGTTCTTGGTTTCAAGTTTCTCATGAAAATGTAAATGTTTTCCTTAAATTGTACAGTGCAGTTTCATTTGCTTTGCATGAGATGTCTCATGACATTTATCTCCCTCTCCTTCCTGAGAAACTGTGGTGTTGACCCTCCTAGACTGCGTGGTCCATGGGGACATAAGCACCTGCTCTCCTGAATGCTCAGGGAAGCGTCTGCTCCTTTATAGGCATTAAAATAAACCTCAAAGGGCAGATGTTGCCAGTGAGGTGCAGAAAGGTCTGGAAACTTGGCTAGGGGTTAGGTGAAATGAGCTGAGCCTCAGCCCCACCCTGGGGCTGGGCTTGTGAACCCAGGGTGAGAGATGCCCTGAAAGCCATGATCTCCAAGGAGGTCACTGAAAAGACCCTTTCCCAGCACCAGTGGGGGTGTTTAGCAGCCACCTCGCCCAACTGTGAGTGGCCCTATTGGTGTCTGGGTGCTCACTGAGCCTAATCCTGCAGTGCCCACTGACCTGCCCCTGGCAGAAGCAGACGTTGGATGTGCCCAGCATGAGCTGAGCTGCCAAAGTCTCTGCACATCTGCTTCCTTCCTGCCATGACAGATGGTGGCCACGGCCAGGAAAGATGGACAGCAATTGACATCGGTTGGGTTTGGTGAATGGGAGGAGGAGGCATCAGAGCAAGGGTTTGAACACAGTGATTGCTTGTTTTGGTTTTTGGTTTGTTTTTTTTTTTTTTTTTTCAAGGGAGATACCTCTGCTGCTTCTCTCGACTAGCTTTGCCCCTGGCAAGCATAGGAATGACATATATGCTGCAAATATAAAGAGACTGGTGAGGAGCTGTGAGTGCTCACTTCTAATGCTCGGCAAAAGCCCACTTTCTCTTGTAGTCTGTGGCAGAGCGTTACGGCTGGCACAGCAGACGGTGGCAGAGCCCTCTTGCCGGGGGGCCGGTGGCTCCCCCGGGGACAGGCAGCTGAAACCCAACGTGCTGCTGGGCGGTGGGGAAGTGCTGCTGTCTCTGCTTTTAGCTGAGATACTGAAGTCACACACACGGGAAGCGTGTGTTAGAGCAGAGGGTGAAAACCAGTCCCTTGCTCTGACAACTGCTGATGCCGTCCTGGTGCCAGACCTTCTCCTCCTCTTCCTCCTCCTCCTCACTGCTTGGTCTCAATGAGAGTAAAATGGGGAAGTGATGCCGTGTGACTGCTCTGGTTTCAGTTCAGCAAGTACAGAACTGGCTGGAGCCGCAGCGAGCAGCGATTGCAGCTGCTTATTGCCCGTCTTGGCCTTCAGATTCGGCTTAATGAAGTCAAAGGGACTGTTGATATGAAAAAGGAGAACACAAACCGGCCCCTGACCTTACCTTAAGCTTACACTGTTGCGGTGTAGCAGTAGGTTGCACGGGGTTTTTACCTTGATGATTTTTCCATATCCTCCTCTTATAGCTGTAGGGTCATTTTGGTCGCCTTCTCTGTGTCGCTTTAGTCTGTGTGCTTTTAATCTGTTTTACTCATTAGCTCTTACCTGCATTTTTCTGTCTAAATGATTTTCTACAGAAAATGTCGGGAGGGTGGAGAGCTCTGTCTCTTACATTGTGTTGTGATTTGATATAGAAGTAACGTGCACCTTGCTTTAAAGACTGGTAAAGGTTAAAATCGGTGATATGATCTATTTGTTTAGGAATTTATACAAAACTGATGCTATCAGACACTAATAAGAATAATGAAATTTTCTGGGAAAGGCATTTCTTTTTTTACTGTGAACTTTATGCCTCTTCAGTTATTTCAATAAATGCAATAAAAGTGCAATAAATCCAATACCATAAAAGCAGGTATTAGAGGGTTTGCAGCTGCCCGTTTTTTTTTCCTGATGCAGGTGGTACCCAGCCTGCCCATGGTGCCAAGGGACGCCTTTTGGGGCCTTCCTGACATGTGTCTGGAAAATCCCATCTTTCCTGTAGCAAATGATGCCCAAGCACACCCTGCTGCAGGCTGCCCACTCCAATGTCATGCTTGAGGGGAGGAGAAAAATAACATAACCACAAAAAACAGGGGTAGCTGGTGCCCAAAGGCTAAAGGGGCATCCGGGGAGGGAGCAGGGCAGAGATGGCACCCCCTGGGGAGAGGTAGGGTGCGTGGGCTATGCTGCCCTGGCTGTGGGGAAGGGCTGTGAGGTGGGGTGTGGGGCACACTGGGATCAGCCTGCTTCACTTCACAGGTAAATGTGGAATTTATCAACGAAACTAAATTAGGGAAGGGGAACAAACTTTGTGTTAGCAGCTGCTTGTACTGAAATAGGTAATAGTGCTTAAACTTGAATTTAACAGGGGAACATAAAACTGTATGTTTATGCCTTACTCTTTTTCTTCTATAAGACCCATTTCAAATAGCAGAAATGGGAAGAAAAAGACCAGATAAATGAAGGCTGAACCAAGCTGAAAATAACTTGCTTGTTAGATTGACTGTAACCTCGCATCTGTGATAACAGGAATGTTGTGGGACATCTCAGTGAGGGGGGGATGCAATCATCCATGCACAGGCAGGGAGATGATAGGGGCTGCCTGTAAGTCCTTGATTCTGCTAGAGCCATTTTGTGTCTGCATCTTCCTGACTGGCACAATTGCTTCTGCCAGACCTTTCTGGGGACAAGGAAAGAACATCCCCTCCAACACCAGCTGGAAGAGCAGCCTCTCTTGAGCAAGACCAAGCTGCCAAATCTTAAATCCCATGCAGGAACCTGAAAGTCACTGTTCACAGGTTTTGCCTGTTGAGCTGAGGGCTGATATATTGTAGGGTGGGATGTTCCATATGGATGGGGACATCCTGCTGCAGGGGAAATGAGCGTTCAGCCCTGCTGCAAGGTTTGCCTTTATGCCCTCAGTAGCAAGGTCCTGTGCTGCTGTTTGTCTCTGTCTTCTCTCCTTCTTTCAGAAAAAGAAAACCTACCCATTGATGGCAAAATGCAGAGCCTTCTTCCTTTGCTCACACCAGATTGGGGTCTTGTCTTGCTTTCTCTGCTCCGTCACTAACCCTAATTTATAGCTGTGTGCAGAAGAGCAGAAACAGCCTTCCTAGTAGGTCACAGTCATTCTCTAGCTCAATCCGATGTTTATATGATTTTTGATCATGCTCTCCTTGAGCTGAATGATGATCTAGTGCTGCTGTCTGAGTCAATAATTAAAGCACCCTTTTGGACACCAGACTAGAGGAACCACAGTAAGTGCTGCAAGGAAGCATCTGGTGCTTTAGGCTGTAAACCTGAAGCTGTTTCGCCCTGTACATTGGGCTTTTTCTCCCTCTCTGATGATCCTGATTGGGCTCCAGGTGGAAAGTTCTCCCATGGACAACTCCATAGTCCTGAAAGAGAAATATGCAGCTGCTTTTTCAAGTGATAGATGCCAGCTGACCTGCAGCTGGGCAAAAATGTCATGACAAATTACATCTTGGTAAATGGTCTTCCTGCCAGGCCACAGAGAGGCAGCACAAATAAACTGCTCTGCTGGTAAGTGCTGCTTGGATCCAGTGACCTGGTCCCACAGCCTGTCTCCTCCTCTTCTCTCTGTGGTGTTTAGCTCAGCACATCAGGGCGTGCTCAGGAATGTTTCTGACCAGGGATAGAGCCCACTGCAAGTAGGAAAAATGGAGCTGAGCTCCTCTGAAATGAAGGTCTGCAGGGAAGAGCTGAAGAGGCAATGTGAGTATAGGAGGGAAGCATTCAACGTCAGAGGGCTGAAGGATTTGAGAGGCTTTGCTCTGTGAAGAGGAAGGTGGAAAAAAAGCTAATGAGAAAATGAGCATATGTTCTGGGAAGAAAGGGAAGAGATCAGTAGTGTAGCGGAGGAGAAAGTCACCAGGGGGAGGAAGGTCAAAGCACTGAAGATTCATGGTGGGGAAGAAGGAGGAAGATGCAAATTAAGTAAAGAGCAATTAAAAATACATATCCCTGTGGTAGGTGGGCACAGGTGACTAAGGAGAAGGAAAAACTCTTACTGTGCTTTCTCTGCTCTAACAGGAGGACGTGGCTGCTAGATCTTCTGTTCAGACAATATTATTGGAGCCACCCACCCACTCCTCCAGGAGGTACTGATCCTGAGCTTGTACTGTGGGACACCACGGTGCTGAAAATACATTAAGTGCATAAAGTTATGATAGAAGACAAATAGATACTTATGCCTCTGTAGGAAAGAGAACACTGCTTAAATATTTAATTGTGTTTTGGTTTACAATAATTTAATGGTGTTACAGCATCTAATACATGTTCAAAAAAAAAAAAAAATCAGTATTTTAAAGCCATAAATAATTCTGGTTGATTTTTTCCCCCTTTACATAAAAGTAATGATTTGACAACAGGCTCCCTCAAACAATTCAGCCCATGATAGTTTCATTACAAGCTAACATATTCTCTCCCACGTCTGAACAAACCACTGAGAAAGTAATAAATGATCATTCATAGACAGAGACTGGTAGCTAATAGCATCCTCGCTTACCTTCTAAACACTGAGCACAGTTAAAATAAATTCAGGATGTATGCATGTGGGAAAACCCGATTGCAGTTGCATCAGAGAGGAACCAAAAATGGAAGTGTTCAGAATTGCTAGCATAGAATACAAATAATGAACTGTAATAGATGTCAGCCTGAGAGGACAACACATCCCCTGTAATCATCTTAAAGGGACTTTGTCAATGTATTCAGGGCCCACACCCCAGTAAATATATGTAATTCTGTCCAAGCAGATGAACTACACAATTGAGCGCTTAAGCCTCCACTGGATAGGAACAGGGTGGTGGAAAGCCAGGTGAAGGAGGATGTGCCACTCTGTTTTCCTCTACTGGGGCTGTCAAGGCTTCCAAGCCCTGTTTAGACACAGAAATATTTTAGAGGTCCATTTTAAACAACCAATCGGGTGAAAAAGACCTTTTACACTTTGCAGATTCCTTAGGCTGCAATAGATGCTTCAAGTCGCTGACATTTTGGAAACTAGCCCTTCAAACTTGTCATGCTTGGCCATAGTGGCTTCTTCACGTGGAGCAGCAGCGTGGACATGCTGTGGGTGCCTTTACGTGGGTACAGCCTCAGGTGGCCAGGCAAAATAAGAGAGCTGTCACAAATTCTGCAGTGCATGGAAATGGCAATTTTATGGATAATACTATATGGTGATTTATTAAAAGCTGTGATCCTCCATCAGCTTTTACTATATCATCATAAGCCAATGCTCCTGTATAGTACATTAAGCTGGGTAATTCTGTTGGTTCTTCGCTAGGGCTGGCGAAAGTATATTTAAAGTTGCTTCACGTGCGTTGGTGAGCTAAAAAATGTTGTTACGCTAAACTGATCATCAAGAGGGTGGGAAAAGCCACCTGGTCAGTACAGCATGGGTGTTTCACAGGCAAGGGAACCCAGTATGGGAGGGAAAATTCAGCTGACAGCTGCATCAGTCAGTGGTAGTAGTTTATATGCCTGGGGTGACCCTACTTCAGCCCTGGTGAAAATAAATGTAGAATTTGTCTTTCTGGGCTTGATGATTAGGGCAGGTATTTAGAACTCCATGGTTCCTGTCTGTGCTCTGTTATTGACTTGTTGTAGGACATTTGGGTTGTAGGTTGACCTCAATATGCCCTAATTTTCCCTTCAATAGCATAGGAATACTGGCTGTTTTGTTGAGGTGTTGTGATGCTGGGTTAATTGAAGGAACATGCCAAATGTGTTAAACTCAGTGAAAATGGTGTTCAGGGTGAAGCGTTATTAGGATGTAGACGAGTCTGCATTTTGGGAAATGTTTAAATTCCACCTTTTAAATATCTGTTACAAATGGAACTTGCAAAAAGCAGGGCAAGCACTGCTAACACAGCTTTGCCACACACTGTCAAGTGCTTATAAACGCTATTTATAGCTACAGTTAAAGATTCAGATATGCAAGTACTCCATTAAAAGACCACATTAATGAGCCCTTAGAGAAAATATCTCACAAAGCCTTTTGAGCTCGTAACTGCTCAGTTGCACAGGGCTTCTTGCTTGTTAACATTCATAAAATATAAATACTGTATACTAAACAGCAGCACTTTGTGGATGGCAATGACTTATCTCACCATCAGCAGCGTAACTTGTGCGAGCGGGGAGGCAGCAGCAGCAGCGATGGGGTGGCAGAGCTTCACTGCCGGCTGTCAGGCTGCACCAGTGACTCTCACGCCACCTTATCTGGGGACCTTTCTTATCCAGTGCAAAGCCGAGCACCAGATTGACTCACAGGTCACTATCTGTGAGTATAATTCGGGAGAGAACAATCAAACCTATTAGCTGAGAGTGGCAGAGCTGGGCCTTCTTGCAGCCGCAGCTCCAGAGCATGGCAGGTATAGAGAGCAAAATCTAATAGATAAAAGTCACGGGAGATTTATTACATATATATTTTTTTAATCTTTGACATAAGCTAGCTGATGAGAAGTGTCATTTGAGAGAGAAAAAAGGTTGCTATATTTGATTTGTCATTATTTCCCCATTGTCCTTTCCTGTCTGCGATTATGCAATTCCCATTTTCTCATTGTCTCCTCTCACACAGTTCCAAATTTCAGGTTGTGATGGATGTTCTTGCTTAAACATACTTTGATATATGTTTTGTCTGCAATTGCTTTATCAAGCCTGCATTACGTAAACAAACATCACTTGAGCCCATATAAGAATAATTCTCTGTAACCTTTAATAATGCGTTTCCATCCATCCATGCGTTGCAAGGCTCTGACCACTGGAGAAGACCATTTCTGGTTTTATATCTGGTGCTCTGCAAGCTGAAGAAAATGAGGTAGGGAAAGATGAAGTGACTTGTTGGATGCTATTTGCTGGCACTTGTTACCAACCAATCTATGTCCTTTTGTTTGTGCTTTTGGTCCCGTAGTCTTTCGAACAGAAGGTGCCCTCCTGGAGGCAACACTTCTGCTTCTGAAATGAAAAATAAGGACAGCAGGCTTTAAAAAGCTTCAGGGCAATTCTTATTGTTCAAATGTGCCATTGATTTCAATAGGGCACTAGCAGGCTTGTTAAGCAGGATTTAGCGTTTAGCTTTATTTTATTGTGGTGAATACCTGATTGTTCAAAATATTAGCATCTTTGTGTAACAGCAAGCTGACTAGTGCCATAAACTGCCCGGTGCAGTGACTGCTGCATGATTGCCAAGTGCCTGATAAAACAGGGTCACTCACAATCAACTGGTGATATAGGCAAAGGCAGGGCTGTGGCATCACGACTGCCTTCCTGCTGCTCTCATTTATTTCCCTTTTTCTGCCTCTGTCTGTCTGTTGGGAGAGCGTTGCTGTCTGTCCCGCATCCTGCATGCAAGCTCCTGCTGAATCCCTCACCGCCTTGTTTTTGCCTGTCTGGAGGTGACTCTCAGGTGTCACCTGTGCTGATAACCTGGGAGACAGCAAGACAAATCCCACAGCCTGAGGGGTGGCTTCCTACATGGGGAGACCTGGGTGGGTTTCACCTGGCTTGGGGGGCCTGGCCCTGTATGCAGTGCTCTGGTGGTCCTGGTCTCAGGGTGGTCAATGGGGATGGAGTTGGTGCGTCAGCTGGATGGATGGACATCTCTTTATTAGGAAGAGGTGAATCTCAGAGTCCAGGGGCTGCCTTGCTGGAAGTGATCCCACCTGCAAGCTTGGCCAGCCTTCAGCTGTGATAATTAAGTAGATATACATTAAGCTTCTGTGTGAGAACAAAGGGGAATATGAGAAGGAATTATGTGG
>BJBW01011567.1:0-13264 GCA_004320125.1 Scolopax mira
TTTTTTTTTCCCCTGTGTTAAGCTGTATTTTGTTTCCCATCTTGTGGTTTTGCTTTTTCTTCTCAACCTTTTTGAGGTAAAATTTACAATTTGAATGTTTATATTTGTGAAATTGAATTTACTTCCCTGCTAGGATTATCTGCTTTTAGTTTTCACACTTCTAAGTACAGGCTGGCTGAGCTAGAAATGGAATATTTTCAAGTAACAGCAGATCCTAATCTTGGCTTGAAGGAAAGCCTTGGTGTGAGCTGATTTAATGAGATATTTATGTGAGCTGACTGAAGCCTAAGTTTCCCATTTCATTATTATTTATGGTATCTCTGTCATTTTTCTAGATGTATAATCTTTTCTAAATTGATGAAGGATACAAGATGCAATGAATGTAATATTTCTAACTCTTTGACTAGAATGATGCACCATTTTCTGTCCAGTACCACTGTCATCTAGTTCCAATGACAGCTGTATGGCTAATGTTGCTTGAATTCAAGACATCAAAAGTCAGGATTTATTTATCCTGCAAGAAATGGTACTGCTGATAAGAGACCAACTGATGCCACTGGAAGTTGCTTTCCAGGGGTGAGATCAAACCGAACCCCACATTCCTGCCCCAGGGCAGCTTCATGTTCAGAAGGGGACACCAAGAGCTGTGTTTAATTTCCAAAATGCAGGTACATCCCCCTGGCTGGAGGGAGAGGGTCCCAGCAACTCAGGTGATGATTTCTCGTTGAACCCCGTGTCCTTAGAAGAGATTTCTTTGAAGAACAGACTCCCTTCAAATTCTCAACTTCCAAACTGCTTTGGTGTTTAATTAAAAACTAAATAAATCCGAAAACAGGTTGTATTTGTTGATTAAACAACAATTAATGTGTCATTAGACTATTCCAGAAAATTTCAGGTTTCTCATAAACCTCGGTTTTAATTGTCAGCAGCAGTTAAAAGTCAGCATGGAAAGTGAAATACTTGCCTAAAATTCTTTTTTATATTTAAAACCTTTACAAAAAAATGTTTTGTGTTTTTTTTTTTTGCTACCTCTTGCACAAACACTTTGCAAATTCCTTTCACTACACTTCTATGATAAACATTAAGTCTAGATTAAAACTCTTTGTAAAAATATTTATCCCAAAACATTTTTTTTTGAAACTTGTAATATAAACTCTGGTAGAATAATATAAAATAGGGAGATAATGACTCACTGGTAGAAATTTGTTCCAGACCAAGGCCAAGGCCTATTGTTACTCTAATACTTTTAAAGCCCTAGAAAGTAAGATTTATAAATTAAAACAAAGGAATATCTGTTAACTACCTTGTGAGACCAAGTGCCTCTGTAAGCATATGCTCAGAGAAGAAACTGATTAACAAACAGCATTTTCTATGCAGAAATTAGAATTTGGTATTTTTTTTTTGATGTTTCCTTTTCTTTTAGTAAGATGAATCGAAAATCCTTTCGTTTTTGCCAGTTAGGGAGCCCCATTCTGTGTTTACTCTCAATGCCAAAGACTTTAACTGTTCGTTTTATAGGCAGTGAGCTTCTTTCCCCAATTCATACACTAAACAAAAGACTTTTGCATATTAAAAAAATCAAATTATTTTTGGTTCCTGTGGTGACTGTATGGCTTCAGTTCCACAATAGGGTTAAGACAAACTTAAAAGCTATAGAAATATTAGTATCTCTTGGAAGGAAATTAAAGTTTAAATGGCAATGTAAGTAAGAAACTTTATTCTGATTCCTTATAAATCAGCTATACCTTGCATTTAGAAAAAGCTGAACAAGGTCAGAATGATTTCACTCCAACGTGTAATTTGCATTTAGTAATTTTACAATAATGTATTTCAAAGTGACAAAGCAAGTGTCAAACAATGGCAATGGATTCATTTGCAAAGGATCATTAATTTTCAATGGGGTCATTCTTACCCTCATCTGTATGTACACACATCTGAACACCTAACAGTTTTATTATCTTGAGATTGTATTTCCTATTTGGTATGTTAAGGAAAATTATCAACAGTTTTGATAATAATTTTTTCCCACAGCTATGACATAAACAGATTTTTTTTGCAAAACTATGAATGCATAGTTTTAATATGAGTCATTTTTATAATCACTAGTCTTTTGCAGAGCTAATATGTGAAACCACATTCCAAACTTTGGTCTTTTTTACCTATTATACCCCTGGACTTGACTTTTCTGTCCCCATTTTACCATACCCTTATTTATCAGTACGGGTTTTGGGGGCATTTGCTGAATCATGCTCTATTTCATCTGAATCTAAAGTCATTTAGATGATTAGTCATAAGACACTGTATATACTCCTGGTATTAAAGGTATGACAGCCACCTCAGTCAGCACAAGAACTGAATCCAATCCCCATGACTGAAATACTGGAAAGCAACATTCTCCATTTTTGGAGCATGGGCCAACTTCTCTTGAAAGTTTCAAGTGCAGAGACTAACTCCAGAATATAGGATTTTTAGGCCTTTGAACTCAGCTATGATAGCTATGTTAGATGTAAGAATTCAGAGTAAAGGAATCTATCCTAATTGCAGTTGATATGCTGGCCCAAATTCAGAGAAAAAAAAAAAAAAGAAAAAAAGAAAAACCTGCACTAAATTCATTAAGCCATGATTTCAAAATTCTGTTCTCCCAAAGCAAATTGAACTCTTCCAGGATATTATTATCAACTATTAAATGTGTGAGTCTTTTTTCCTGTACACATATAAAAACACACAAATATATATATACACATTTAAATCTATTACTACATGTATGTATACATAGATTTAAATATATTTATATACACATATATATATATTTAAATCTGTTACTACGTGTATGTGTACATAGATTATAAAATTTGTTGTTCTGGATAATGATAGATGTGGATGAATTTTTACTGATTGATTCACAGAGGCCCACAACTCTTTCTTTACCTTCTTTTTCTTATGCTTTTGTTAATACAAAAAAAATAAGCAGACAGCAGAGATCTTGATACTCTCCGACATCTTCCTTCACATACATAGTAAGTTAATCAAGATATTAGTTACAATCTAGCAGTTTTCCTTCTGTAGGGCCCAACTCCCCCATGGCATCTTCTTCCACTATCCAATGCAGTCACAGCAAAATAAAGCTCTGCATCTGGGACGTGCCCTCCACAGGGAAGCTCCTTCAACAGAGGCAGGGCTTTGCCCACCAAAACCCAAAAGGGCAACTCGGAGAAGCAGGTCCAGGCAGGAAGGTGAAATCCTGCTACCAGGGCAAAAGCCCAGTGACATAACAGAGCCTAATGGTTCCATGGGAATGTCTGCCTTTCAATCCTCCTGGCAGTGGCTTCTGAAATCCCCTTCGAGAAGAAGGACGTGCAGGTGGTTTTTCAGAGCCTCCAAAGTAAGGTTTGTTGAAGTTTTGTTGTTCGCCGTTTGCAGTTATTGAGAATATTCAGTTCATACATCCTGAGTGCACTGGTCAGTTTAGGTCTGGTAATTAACCTTTGCAATTCAGCACTGCCATCCTGCAGTGATGAGAGACCAGCAAGGCAGTCCTCCCCCAAAGTAATGAATGCTTAACTTCGATATGTCTTTTATATATTTATTAATAAGATTAATTTTATTTGCCATTTGGCCATGGTACTCATATAGTGCCTTTGATCCTTGTTGTCAAGATTTTTCTCCATGTTTACAGAAGCAATGGCTTCCCACTTTTAATTCAACAGTTTCTCTAATCAAAAAGAAAATTAACACTCGTGATTAATTTTCTGAATTGTCAAATCTGTTGGAAAACCAGGATCAATACAGTAAATAGTTCAACTTCAGGAACAGGGAGGGGGTAGAAAAGCTTTTGCATACTTTCCTGGCACACAGGGCTAGTCACCAGTTTAGCTGAAGTAGCCACTTCTCAAACACACAACAGAAATATCCTGTTTATGTTATGTCTGACATAAACATTTACACGTCCCTTCTTGTCTCTCAGTGTTTGTTCTATTGACTAATAAAGCATGTAACATTGGAAATAACGCATTTTGCTTTGTGATGAAAATACTTTGAAAGTGGCTTTAGGAAAAAAAAAGGCTCCCAAAAAAGTACTGCTAAATAAATCACAGTTACATATGCAAATAGGCTGCACAACTGAATGACAAATTACACTGAAAATGGCTTTTTAAACTTGCAACTACAAGTCTGCCCCCAGGCTGACCCAGGAGTCCTTTCATTTCAACACAAAGCCGTTCCTTTGCTATTAAGTGTCATCCATTACAAAGCTAAATCATGTGCAATTACAATTACACGCTCATTTAGATGTGCAATTGCTCATTTTTACATGTGCAATATTGATATTGTCTTTTCATAAAAGTTTTATGCTTCCTGAACCGTATCTAGTAGAGGGAGTAAGTGTGACTGTGTGGCTTTCTGCAGCCTAGAGCCTTCAGGAGCACAGGCAATATGGTAAAAAAACAAACAAACAAACAAACAATAAAAAAAACCCACAACTAATCTAATTAGTTCACAATTAGAAAAAAGCCGTTTGGTTTTGGGGTGTTTTTTTTCTGCATATATGCATTTTGTTCACACAGCCATAGTCTGTAATGCTTATATTTTGTTATATATAATAAATCTCTCTTGGTTAGACCTGTCATCAGCACTTTAATTATTGTATATGTTACATATTTGAGAGAACACTAGATTATCATCATGTAATGTAAGAACATAAACAATGCCAAACGAAGTTGGAATTTCCAGGAGGCTGATTCCCAGCACCAGGCAAACTGGCAGACAATTGAGAAGGTAGGAATTTTCATTTCCCCACCATCAGAGGCTGGATTCCCTTTAGGCCCAAGCACAGGCAGCAGGTTGCTGGGACCTGTGAAATGGCCGCCGTCCAGCGCTCCCTCTGCCTCAGGCAGACTGCAGGAAAGCTGGCCTTGCTGCTGCTGATGCTGCCAACTCACAGGGGGCTGCCTATGAGGTGATAACTATTCCTGCCGGGACAGTCAGTGCCTCAAAAACCAGCCATTACCAGCCCCTAATATTCCCATCTTCCCAGCAGGCCCAGCAGCAACAAGCTCACAAAACACCTGGCACACTCCATTTCTTTCCTATCTCCTGCCCTTTCTTCTTCCCTGATCTATTCAAAGCAGCTTCCCCGACTACAGCCCCAATGAAATATACAAGTGAGGTTTTTTTCACTGTTTAATTCATCCTTGGCATATTTAAGTGTGAAAAAACTGTAATTCTACATAACTGTATGTGATACCATTTCAATATGCCAACCACAGAAAGGGCAGATCTTGTGTAAATCTGGTTTGCAGCACCTGGCACACGTCTTTCAAAAACCACAACAGCACCAAGAAAAAACACATCTTTATCTCGGGTTAATAAAGGTATCAAGTCCATTGACTTTCCTGTCAGTAACAGTGGGCATTTAATATTTATGTGCACTTACATATTAATAATTGATAATTAGTGCCGATTTAGACAAGGGAAATGGTTGACACGAGGAGGGGGGTAACTGTTTTACATGATAATCTTGCTAAAATAGATGGTGGGTCAGAACAAACCCAGCATGTCTGAGCCTAAACTAATTCATTTGGGAGAAATTACCTCAAACCAGACTTTAAATGGCAGGAAGTGGGTTAGTGGGCATGCAAAAAGAAATGCAATGGCGCACCATGCACCATCAGTGCAGGCAACTAACTGGATGTTAGTTAATATATATAGTAACTTATATATATATAACTAATATATATATTACCAGAGAAAACTATAGGAGCACGACACCTATAGATTAGCCTCTACTTCAGGGACAGTATTCAACTCTACATACCTGACTTATGCAAAATAACATTCAGAGACTGCAGCAAAGAATGACAATGCTTGGTGGAACAAAAATGTCTTTAGGTGAAACAAACCAGGATTGTCCATCTTGACATTGGATATTAATAATTAAATGCCTATTATTTAAGCACTTGCTATTTACATAAATAAATTTGTTACATACTTGATGTTACCTACCTATCCTGAACTTCTGGAGTCTGAGTTCACAGCTGCTATGAAACATTAAAAAAACAAACAAGCAAATAAACAACAAAAGAAAACCAACAAAAACCAATCAACAAACAAACAAAACCCCCCCAAAAGTTAAAGGATTTTCTGTTAACTTTGTGTACTATAGTAGTTGACTACCTGGAATTGACATCAGTGAATTTTAGTCTGGCCCTTTGGGAGTTAACGGGGCGTATCCATCGTTATATTCGTTTGCATGTTGTAAGAAAAAAAAAATACATTTATATTTCCAAAACGTGCAGGATGCCATCACTTCCATGAAGAAAAAGCCAGTGGCTGTTCTCTGGTCTGTCATACCTGTGTAACTGGTTGGTGCAACTGGGTGGGTTGGCAAGGGGTGTTTTCTGGTTCACAGACCACACTCGGCACCTTTCCCAGGGCTGTGGATTTTCCTTTTCTTCCTGGAGGAGTCCAGCTGTGGAGACCTCACACCTGTGTTCAAAAGACACCGACTTTCTCCTCATTTCCACTGTAAGGCATTGTCGAAACAGGACAACATTTGACGGGATGAAGAAGTAGCTCTACAGATAAATGGAACTTAATTTTTGAGAGAGCTGGGAAATCTCATTAAGCAACGACCTTCGGGAGGAACAGTGTGTGGAAAAGTGCTTTCTCTTCATCCAGTAAATCACCCAGACACAAACCAAGTCCTAAATTGTCCTTTTTACAGGCACTGTAGGCAGAAATCAGGACCAGAAATCCCCCTCGGGGGGGGGGGACACAAACCATACTGGCCCTTCCTCACCCAGCCCCCGGATATACAGGTGGGGTGCACTACCTGTTATAAGGTAACACACTTTATTAAAAAAAAAAAAAAAAAAAAAAAAAACTTAAAAACACACCAAAAAAAAAAAAAAAAATTGAAAAAAAAGCCGTAACCACAAAGCACTCAGCAAACAAAAATGGCAAAACTTCGAGGGCGCGTAGGAAAAGAAATCAGCTGAAGCTTACTTTACAAACGACCCCATCTTTATTTCCAGCCTCCCTCAGTCCCGACACGAGCTTCGCCTTCGCCTTCCCCTCCCGCCTCGGCAGGGGCCGGCAAAAACCCACCCGCCCCTCGTAAGGCGCCGTGAAGGGCCAAATCTGCGCCTCCCCTCCCTCAAAAGGCAGCGGGAGGAGAAGCAGCCCCTCTGAGGGACGCCACGACTCCCCTGCCCCTTGGGGCGCGACCGTTAAACGGCCGCCGGCCCCCGACACGCGGCTGAGGGCAGCGCCGCCGCGCGAAGGCCAGGCCGGCCCCGCCCCGCCCCGCCCGGTGCTGAGGGAGAGCGGGGCCGCGGAGCCCGTTCCGGGTGTAGGGGGCAGAGGCGGTGCTGGCGGCTGGGGAAGCGGCCCCGGGAGGCGGTTAGAGGTGGGCTGGGGCGTCCCTCGGCCCAAAAAGCGGGGCGGGAGGGAGGGAGGGATGGTGAGCGGCGAGGTGTGAGGCCGGGGAGGGCCACAGCTGCTAAGGGAGGTGGCTTCTGCCGGGCGGTTTGGGCTTGGAGAGCTCGGAGTGAAATGGCCGTCCTTCCTTGGGGGAAACTGACCTGGGAGATGGTCAGTTTCAGGTTACTCGGGGGCTATTGGGCTCAGGGGATTATTTTTTCACAGAAAATGTGTTAAATCTCTCGTGTGTCCAGGAAGGAGTCTCCCAATTTTTTGATGGGCTGTCTACTGTGAACTTATTAAGATACTACAACTTATTAAGATACTCAAAAAAAAGAAAAGGTTATCTTTCTGGTGGACAGGTGACAACCTGGAGTAATTGCTGAGAGGCAGTATGATCTTTATAGGTCTTGGAGTGTGGGAGGTGCCCTGGAAGCAGTTTGTTCCTCAGCTTTTAAAACTATACTTTCTCCCCTTTTCTTGATATTAGTCTGATAGAACAACATTTTAATCCAGAAGGTTGGGGTGGTAACTTGTTGAGGTCTTCTCTAGCATCTTCCTTCAATGTAAAGGAAGAAATAGAGCTGTAAGAACACGGTACTTCATTTCACCTCTGCCCAATTCACCTCTACCTTCATATTCTCATCTGTTTTGCTTTCCTTGGGAGTTTGTGGTTTCTTGAGGCATCCTCCTTGTGGAAATTGGAGTGTGTGTGGGGGGAGAATGTGCTTTCTTGCTGTCCCCACAAGTTATCTTACTCTTCATTGACAGGAGAAAACTTTAAAAAATACAGTTATGCTACATTCTAGAAGCTACCCAGCCTCTTAAGCAGTTTTTCCATTTTTTTAAAAAGTGCATATCAATTCCAATCAAAGTATGGAGGAAAACTTGCTTTAAAAAAAAAAAAATCTTCTGATGCAAATATCATTACTGCATTTCTTTACATGGAAATTTAGTATGTAGTAGAAATATGGTTTAAACAAGCATTCCTAATCTGGGTAAAGTGAAATATATCATCTATGTCAGTAGTCACAGTTCATTTGTCTGCAGGAATTTTCTTTGTTGCTTTTGACTACAGCTTTCAAATATTTCTTTTTTAAGTTGAGAATGTAGGAAAACTAGGGAACCAAAACAGAACTTCTCCCCTAACTTTAGCTCAGCTGCTCTAATTCAGACAGTTATCATTTATGCGGCACATGAAGGACAACCAGGCAATTGGGCCCAATCAGCACGTGTTTGTGAGAAGCTCATCTTTGGTTGATCTTCTATGACAAGGTCACCCGCTGAGTGGATGAGGGAAAGGCTGTGGATGTTGCCTACTTGGACTTCAGTGAATCCTTTGGCACAGTTTCCCATAGTATTCTCATGGAGAAACTGGATGGCTGAGCCCACAGAGTTGTGGTGAATGGAGTGAAATCCAGTCGGTGGCTCAAGTCACAAGTCGTGTCACAAGTGGTGACCCCAGGGCTCAGTATTGGGGCCAGTCCTCTCAAATATCTATCAATGATCTGGATGAGGGGATCGAGTACACCCTCAATAAGTTTACAGACGACACCAAGTTGGGTGGAAGTGTTGATATGCTTGAGGGCCATGGAATGAGGTTCACCAAGGCCAAGTGCTGGGACCTGCACTTGGGTCACAAAAACCCCATGCAGCACTATGTGGCTGGAGAGCTGCCTGGCAGAAAAGGACCTGGGGATGTTGGTCAACAGCTGGCTAGAACCAGCAGTGTGTCTAGGTGGCCATGGAGGCCAAAAGCATCCTGGCCTGTATTGGAAATGGTATGGCCAGCAGGACTGGGGAAGTGATTGTCCTCCTGTACTCAGCACTGGTGTGTACAGTGTTCAGTTTTGGGCCCCTTATGACAAGAAAGACCGTGAGTGTCTTTCTTGATACTGGAGTGTGTTCCGAGAAGGGCAACAAAGCTGGTGAGGTGTTTAGAGCAGAAGTCTTATGAAGAGCTGCTGGGGGAACTGGGGCTGTTTAGTCTTAATATCTTAAGAGATCTTAAACGTCTCTTCCAACCAAAACAATTCGATGATTCTAATTAAAAACCCATTGATTTAAATTAACTTTTAGAAAACACCTTCATTTCCATTATGTCCCCGTCTCCTTTGTCCAAGTGTACATATATATATATATATAGGAAAAAAATCTTTTTGAGACATATCTCAATTGGGAAGGTAAATGAGATGGAAGTTCTGATTCTCTGTCTTTATTCAAATTGTATCCAGCATATTCTGTCATTTAAGAAAACTTCTGTGTTAGGCCTTTTTCCTGCCCAGATAGTTAAAAATAGTATATGGTCTTGTCAAATGCAACTGACGAATGGTAAATAAACTGCTCTTCTCACTTAACTGTGAAATGACGCTCTGTACTGATTTCTGCTGCTTTTTTAAAGTGTGATGCTTCGAAATGTTAAAGGAAACTAAAAAGTTTATTGGTAAATCCCTTCAGCCAGCACGACCTGTGCGTCATCTGCCTTCTAAACAAGGTGAGTAGTGTGGCTAAGGTACGGTTCACTTTGCCAAAGCTTGAATTTGCTTTTAAGGAAATAACAAGGATGTATAGAGTGACTTGGAATTTTTTTTTTTAATGTCTTTGTATAAGCTACAGCGATGGATAAATATCTTGCTGTGTGTTGATCTTGCTACTTCATCTCTATGATAAAATCTGAATTTAAAATATATTAGATTTATGCAGAACACTTTTTGGTGTTATACTTCTAACTTGACATCTGAAATTCTTGCTTCAGAAAGCTGGGTCAGGCTTCTTTATAAAATTTGTAGTTCTCGGGTTAGTTGACTCCTGTTATTGAACACATAATGTTTAGATTTTATTGCAAGTACAATATACTGTACCATACAGTTCTTGTCTAACATTCATATGAGTTTAGAACAAACAAACCAAAAAGCCCAAGAAAAAACCCATGCACTATTTATGTTAGGTGTGTATATTTTGGTGGTGGTGGTTTTGTTTTTTAAAAAATCTCTGTGTGCCTTCTAGATATTGCAGTATTGCAGATATAGTTATTGTTAAGGTAGAACTGTTTGGTGGCCAGAGAAACTGACAGCAGTGATAATGTGGGCAGAAGCTAAGTGACAGGATAAATTTTTACTTTGTTTAAAATTAATGGAAGATATGGAAAAAATGGTATTGTGGTGATTTAGAGCTTTTAAGTTGTGAATAAATGCCCCTATAATCTCAGAAATTTCAGTAACGTTCTTGTCAAGTATCACAAAATAAAAATGTGGAATCTATTTATTGAAAATATTTTTTCTTAATTTTTTTTTTCTCTTATCTTCACTGGCATCAGGCATTCCCTTAAACTTACAAACCGAATTACCCAGCAACTCTGAAGCACGTTTGCAGAGCAAGGTTGACTGGGTGAGTATTGAGTAGTTAGTAGATGGCAAAGCTGATGGAGTGTGTTCTCGAGTGCTGTAAATTGGAAATCAGCTGATCCCTTATTTTACCAAATGAAAAGTAAACTGTATTTCCAGCTAGGAGTCTCCTTGAATCTGTATGTTATAAACCAGCAGTGTTAGAAGTATGAGTTTCAGAAATGCCTTTCCCCAATATTTGCATACACTTGTAGCTGAAAAATAAACCTTACGAGTGACTTAAGAGTCTTAGGAAAGTTTGTGTGGCATTTCTTTATTCTTCATGGAATGTTGGCTGCCTGTCCTTGGTCACACATAGGGAAATTGACAAGTGTTTCTTGAGCAATGCATATTTAGAAGAACAAACTGTTCCCTTTTAGAATAGGCCCATGGTCAACAATGTTGTAGCAATCAGTTTCATCAATGTTTGGCTACATGTAGTTAGATGCTGGACTTCTTTGATGTTAGTATAGCTGTATTTATTTTTTTTTAAAGCTTTTTCTTTGGCATAGGGTATCGAGAAAGCTTTTTAATATTTTTCACTGTCAGCTGTTTCACAGGTACTTCCAAATACCAGCTGATGAGTACCCTGTGAACTTGTTGACTTTAATTAGTGGGCAGCATTGGCCTGGAGGCCAGCACGGCAGCTTCACAGGATATTTTTCCAAGCAGGAACATGCAGCAGCTAGTTCTAAAAACCCCGAGACCTGAATCTGAGGATACAAAGTTGTGTATTAACACTCTTTAGTGAGTCTTGCCAAACATTCTCTGTGCTTAAAAAAGAATCAGCAATGATCTGAGAAAGCTGGGAATTGTTATCCATTTGCTCTCCCCATTTCTAGAATAATATATGTATTTCACATCAAGAGTCTGTTCTTCAAAATTGCAATTGTATTTCAGGTGCTTTAAATCTTACTGCTTTTTTGGCAAGACAGAAATAGTGCTCTGTATGTACAATCATAAAACTTTAATTACACTTATTCCCTTTCTTCCTCCTCCAATATATTTCCTCTTACAGAATATAAATGATCAGTGGATGAAACACACTGTAAGGTGAAGAAGAATAGCTGTTCACATAACACATAGGATTACTAAAGGAAAACCAATTGTTGACAATTATTTTATACCAATCATGGTCTTAGGTAGTGACAATCTTTAAAACAGGGAATAAATATTCAATCTTGGTGACTGGTGAAAGCAAAATTGATTACTGAAACTACCACAACTGTTATTTTTAACTAAGAAACCCAGAAACATACGTCCTTGTTTTAATATGGTTAAAGGAAACAAGCTTCATAACTTAATTTTGTGAATTACATCAGAAAATGTTTAACTCTTTTCTCCCTGTTTCAGTTATCTGAAATGACTGAAGTGAAGATTTTAGCTCAAACTGTGATGCCCTGTCAACCGAAGCAACATGAATCAGAAGCAAAAAAAGGTAAAATGCTGCATGGAGATCTGTGTCAGAATTGTATTTTCTGACATACAAAACCATCCTGTTTTTTCCTAACACTCTAGAGAAAGTTTGCAGCTTGGCCCAGAACTGACTTGCTTGCATATAAGGGAGTGCCTGTCTTGTGTTTTGTTTTCTGGTGATTAGAAATCACTTAATTTCTTTTATGATTAGTCCTGGACAGTTTGTTCTTGTGTCAACGCTGCCCTTAAGGATTATTCCTTATGCTTTTCTTTCTGTATGTCTGTCACTCAGCAGTCATAAAGTATAATGGTATTTTTGTCATGGTTTGGAAGTTTAAACAAGCCAAACTTATTAAGGGATAATATCAGATTCCAAGCATATTCTCACAGTCCTCCTCTGCACTGCTTCCTGCCTGATTCTTCATCCTTAAACGTGTCACAGGAACTGTGGTAGTGATGAAGATTAGGTCAGCAGTTCATTGAGACAATTTTTTCTGTTAATGTCTTCCTTTAATTGGACATCTTAAATCTCCATCGGTTATCTCCAACCCTTAAGTAACCTCTGGAGACTTGGTTTGTTCTGTTGCTCTTAGTATTCTAGAACTGAAAGAATTCTATCAAGTTTCCTTTCCTATTTTTACTCAGTGTGAGGTTACCATCACCCAGGTTCTTGAGCAGTAATTCTATGCTGTTGTGTGTTACTGACTTTCAAGCTCAGGTTCGTTTTTTTTTTTTTTGATTCTTGATCTTGGTAAATAGATCCAACGAACAGAACATTATTCTAGTTTGTTGTCAGGCTTGTCAAGTGCTATCTGTTCGGAGGTGGCTTTCTGATCTCTGATCCATCTTGTTGATTCTGCTTGTGGTATGTTGAGGTTATTGTGTTCTACAACATTGTCAATGCCTTCTTATCAGATCCTGGTCTCTTGTATATGCCATCACTTTCGACCTTTTTTAGTGGTTAATTGCTCTGTGATGCCTTCCTGACTCCACATTTGTCCATGTCAGACTTTTTCCAGCAATTGTTTTCAAGGGACTTTTGTTTG